>BQNB010007057.1:43079-94984 GCA_026074375.1 Tanacetum coccineum
AGAATATTTCAATAGATTAGTTGTATTTTCTAATTCACTAGACAATACCCTAATCTTTTCTTCAAAGACCAATTAATTATTTTGAAGGACCTTTTTTTGTTTTTCCAAAGTTTTAAGGGAACTTTTATATGCATGAGCTTGTATATAATTTTCATTATATTGTTCATTTAAATCAGAAAACTGTTTTTGAAGTTCACCATATAATTTTTTTTAGATTATCATATGAACAACTAGTTACCATATTATATTTGTTATTAACATGCTTTTTCTCTAGTTTAGCATTAAATTCTCTAACTTCAATTTCTGTCATATAAGTTACCTCATTGTCAGGAGTTGAAGTTGTGCAAGCCATGTCTTCTTTAGCAACACAATTGTAGAGATCTTTTTCTTCTTAATCAAAGCTTCTCAACGAGGCTCTAATACCAATTGATAAAACCTATTCAATAAGGATCTTGGAAACCTTGATCAAAATACAAAGACTATGCGGAAACTAATCTTTATATGTAAGAAGAATACTCTGAACAGTAACAGGGTTTACAACCTTGAAGCTAACTAAGTAAGAGAGAAATACGTGTAGAGAATGTGTGTATGGAAGTGATAGTGATCTCTACACCCTAGGACCTCCTTTTATAGTGCAAGGGGTCCTAGGTAGTTACAATATAATAAAAACCTGCCTAAATATTTTACATCAATATAATTAATCATTTCCTAAATAAACTTGTAACCTCCTCATCATACTGAATGTCGTTTAATACTTTCCATAAGACCAGGACTTTCCAAAAGACCAAAAATGGGATAATCCATGGAGGACTAAAACCATTTTCTACTTTTATAACATGAATCATAGAAAGTGGAAGAACTATATGACATTTGGCAAGTCATTACAGCCATAAACGGATTTGATACGTCTTTACCTGTAGCCGTTTGCTCAGGACTAGCCAATCCTTGGGACCCAGAAAGGGTTTGTTCCCATGGTGGATTGATAACCATCTCAACTCTTGGTACATAAAACATCGGTGAGTTGAGTAACCCTATAGTTTTAAGCAAACTATCACAGCTATTCAATTCGTTCTAGTCTTTGAGACCTGGGAATTGAGAACCATTGGGTGTTGCACATCAAAAACCATTTATCACTGAAAACCGTCTATGAGCATTCCAAAAAAAAATTTGCTCTTCAAAATCCAAAAATATATTTTTCTATGAAAAACATTTCATTACTTCAAAATACTTTTGTTGATTCACAAAAAGGACAGCCATAATTTCTTTAAGATCAAACTGTACACTTATCCTCCCCTCAAAATGATAATAAACTTTGTGAAAGAACAAACACCGAGAATCACAATGAGGAGCTGTCTCTAAACAGTCACAAAACGTGATTCTCCTTCCTCCCATGGTTTTTAGTGATACTTCAAGTACTTTTAATACAACCAGCAGGAACCTCTTCTACCAGCACAAACCGAAGCAACCAGCACTAAAGTATGAACAATAGCAACCATCCAGTAGGAACAATGAATGAGCAGTAGAAAGAAAATCCAAACAACAATTCATAAGCATACATCATTTATGAATTGCCCTGCAGAAGAAAATTAGTGCCTTTTGAAGTCCCAAGCCAAAACAGTTTTGAATCGTCCATAAGCATCAACATAATCATATCTAGTTAAAGTCTTTGATGCATTATTTGATTTGGAAACATGGTCTATGACTTCTTGTTTTGGTTTCCAGACCCAACTAGCTGAGGCCTTAACAGTATTAACCTCTGTCTTTGGCCTAGCAGTATGAACCCTTGTATCCTTAACAGAATTAACACTCCTATTGAAATATCTGTTGTAATTAGGTGTTTTCTTTTGAAAGAGTCTTTTATGTGAATTAACATATACAAGGCCAGATTTAGTGAGCAGTGCTTGTGGAACCATGTTACTTTTTGGACTTGGGTGAGAAAATCTACCAGAGTTTTGATGATTTACCCTCCTTGAGTTGTTCCACACTGGTGTAACCTGTTTTTGATCATTAACCTTTCTTTTATTTTTACAGGTATAGTGCAAATGACTAAATCTACCACACACATAGCAAGCCTTATTGTTAAACTCAAAATTTTCACCCAATTTTTGAGTCATCATACCATTCCAACTTCTTTTATTACCTCTAGGACTTTTATTGTTTTTCCTAGGGTTATCTGCTTTCCTAACACTTTCATTCCTAGCACAAACAGATTTAGGAAAGAACTCAGGTAATTCAGCACTTAGTTGACTATACAAGAGGATTTCACTGCTTGGGTTCAATGTATAACAGTTTAGCATAGTTCAAGTGATTTCTTATACTAGAGTTGACTCCTACATATCCAAGAGTCAAGGTCACTGGTTTTGGGTTCAGAAATCACTAGTGTAGCGTCTGTTTGGGTCCATAGGTCATTTGATGATTAATCAAGGTCGAGTCGGACATTGATTAGTGGAATGTAGTTCCCTGAAAGAGGTGGGGAACTGCTTTTATTCTATCAGTTTGACAAAAACCTTATATAGAGGTTAGGTTTGCCCTCCACATCTTCAGGAGTAGGGTAATACACTAAATTCAGAGTCATCCCATCCTAACTCATTTTCCCCTATATATTCGTCAAGCCCCAAGCCAATTTTAGTCCTTACAGTCATTGAGCTATCAATTAGTTTTACAAGATTTTTGGAAGAACTTGTCCATTTTGCATTGATGGCTCTTTCATTTTCTAGCTTAGCTGTAAGTCTGTTTTTTCCAATCATTCTCGCATTCCGTTTTTCAGAATATTTCAATAGATTAGTTGTATTTTCTAATTCACTAGACAATACCTTAATCTTTTCTTCAAAGACCAATTGATTATTCTGAAGGACCTTTTTCTGTTTTTCCACTTTTTCTGTTTTTCCAAAGTTTTAAGGGAACTTTTATATGCTTGAACTTGTATAAAATATTCATTATATTGTTCATTTAAATCAGAAAACTATTTTTGAAGTTCATCATATAATTTTTTAAGATTATCATATGAACAACTAGTTACCATATTATATTTGTTATTAACATGCTTTTTCTCTAGTTTAGCATTAAATTCTCTAACTTCAGTTTCTGTCATATAAGTTACCTCATTGTCAGGAGTTGAAGTTGTGCAAGCCATGTCTTCTTCAGCAACACAAATGTAGAGATCTTGTTCTTCTTAATCAAAGCTTCTCAACGAGGCTCTGATACCAATTGATAAAACCTATTCAAGAACGATCTTGGAAACCTTGATCAAAATACAAAGACTATGCGGAAACTAATCTTTATATGTAAGAAGAACAATAGAAATAAACCAAACGTTGTAGCCTCAATATATTAATACGGTTACTCTGAACAGTAACAGGGTTTACAACCTTGAAGCTAACTAAGTAAGAGAGAAATGCGTGTAGAGAATGTGTGTATGCAAGTGATAATTATCTCTACACCCTAGGACCTCCTTTTATAGTGCAAGGGGTCCTAGGTAGTTACAATATAATAAAAACCTACCTAAATATTTTACATCAATATAATTAATCATTTCCTAAATAAACTTGTAACCTCCTCATCATACTGAATGTCGTTTAATACTTTCCATAAGACCAGGACTTTCCAAAAGACCAGGAAGACTAAATAATGTCATTTAATACTTTCTATAAGACCAGGACTTTCCAAAAGACCAGGACTTTCCAAAAGACCAGGAAGACTAAATCGACCAGGAAGACTAAATCTTACTACTAGTAGGAACTGTGTACTACCAGTAGGAACTAGGAATTCATAATTCCTAACATAAAGCTTTGGTAACTCTTGATGGGGAAGGTGTTGATTGGACTGGTCATGCAGAGGATGAGCAAGAGAACTTTGCTTTGATGGCTTACAGCAATTCAGGCTCAAACACTGAGGTAACATCTTATTCAAAAGAATGTGTGGAATCATATGCTAAACTTAAAAAATTATATGATGAACAAAGAGAACAACTTGGTGATGCTAGTATAGAAATTCAAGCCTATACTCAAGCTTTAAAAAAGGTAGAGGCTCAATTAGTTGTTCACCAGAAAAATCAACTTTGGTATGAGGAAAAGATTAGATTTATGAAAATTGATTTAGATGATAAAACTGATGTGCTTACATATCATAAGAAACTATTAGCAGAAGCTGTAAAAGAAAAAGAAGAATTAAAAACTAAACTTGAGAATTTTCAAAGTTCTTCTAAAGGCCTTAGTAAACTGCTAAATAGTCAGATGAGTACTAGGGACAAATTTGGGCTTGGGTATGGAGATCAAGTACATAATGGTGTCTTAAGTTATGAAAATGAAGTTTTTCAAAGTGTATTTGACAGTAGGTCAAGTGATGTAGAAGATAGTCATGTGCATGATAGATTTGCAAATGTTGAAGGCATGCATGCAGTTCCCCCTCCAATGATAGGAAATTACATGCCTTTAGGACTTGATAGAGAAGTAGATGATTCTATGTTCACATATGGTCCAAAACAGTCTAAAACTAGTGAATCTGATACTCAAACCAGTAATTATGACTCTTGTGAGTCCAATTCTAGTGCAGAAACACTTGAATCTGTGCCTGAACCAGTTGTAGTTGAACCCAAAGTTGTTAGTCAACCTAAAGTTTGGTCTGATGCTCCTATCATTGAGGAGTATGAGTCAGACAGTGATGATGAATATGTGATTCAACCTTCAAAAGAACAGGAAAAACCTAGTTTTGCTTTTGTTAATACTCTTAAGCATGTAAAAACTCCTAGGGAAACTGTTAAAGAACAAAACACATATAGTTCAAGTCCTAAAGCTAACAAGAGAAACTAGAATGGTTTAATGTCCAAAAGGTTAGGTTTGGGATATGGGTTTACTAAAAAGGCATGTTTTGTATGTGGCAGTTTTAGTCATCTTATTAGAGATTGTGATTTTCATGAGAAAAGAATGGCTAAACAAGTTGAATTGAATAAAAAGAAGGGTAAGGGTAGTGGTCAAGGGGAGAATAGATCAGTGGAACAATGTGCAAAGATTGAATCATCAAAACAAGTTTGTTCCAACAGTAGTATTAACTAGAACTGGTAGAATTCCAGTTAATACTGCTAGACAAAATCTTTTTAGTCAAGCAGCAACAACTAGTACTGCTAGGAAAGTTAATACTGCTGAGATAAAAGCAGTTAGTGTTGTTGGGGGGGAAAAGGGAAACTGCTGTTAAGCCCTCAGCAGGTTGTAACTGGATACCCAAAAGACATTACTGGAACAAATTCTCCAAATATAATAGTGGGTCAAATTCTAGAAAATGTGTTAATTCTGAAGATCCACTAGGCAGACCCAAGCCTAAGATGGCTTGGGTCCCTAAGAGAAACTAATTTCTCTTATTTGATCTGCAGGATAATCCACAAAGAGCTTTAAAGAACAAAGGAATTGTTAATAGTGGATGTTCCAGGCACATGACTGGAAAAAATGCCTACCTTGCTGAATATCAGGTGTGTGTTGGTGGAGTTTGTGTTGTTCGTTCGTGTTTTCGTTCTTGTGTTGTGGTGTGTTGTTGAGGTTTGGTGTGGTGATGATGATTCCTTATCGTGGTTCAGGTTTTATAGGTTTTATATTTTTGTATTTTGCTTTTTTTGAAAAATATTTACAAGTCGATGTTTGAAGAATATATCAAGCAAATTCATTTGCTAGAACCTTCAGTTCTGCTGGAGTTAAACATCTCATACCAATTCGTTTGACAAGATACTAAAACCTATCTTCTAGTAAGGCTTTAGTAAACATATCAGCTAATTGGTGTTCAGTTCTGACAAAGTACAATTCAATTATACCATTTTCAACCTATTCCTTGATATATTGAGTATGGATGTGCTTGGTACAGGAGTGCTGTACGGGGTTGCATGAGATTGTTATGGCTGACTAAGAGTCTTAATACAACTGTATTTTGTTGTAGTTGAAGCCATAATCCTTAAGCTGTATCCTCATTCACATTACTTAAGCACAACTTGCAGATAACGCCACATACTCTGCCTCTGCATATGACATTGTAGTGCAGTCTTGCTTCTTTGATATCCACCTGACTAACTTATCACCTAGGAACTGTATTCCTCCAGAAGTGCTTTTGCGAGTATCAAGACATTCGGCATGGTCGGCATCTGAAAAGGTTGTTAGTTCAAAGCCAGAATCCTTCGGATACCAGAGTCCTATGTTAATGGTACCTCTTAAGTATCGAAAGATCCTTTTAACCTCTTTGAGGTGTTTTTCAGTCGGTCTTGCTCAAAACGTGCACAATAACATACTGCTTGCACTATGTCTGGTCTACTAGATGTCAGATACATGAGTGACCCGATTTTACTACGGTAGTTAGTTTGGTCTACCAGTTTTCCACTCAAGTCTGCATCCAATTTAGGTTTTGAAGCCATTTGTGTACCAACGCTATCATAATTTTCCATACCATGTTTTTTAAGTCTTTCTAAAGCATACTTGGCCTGATTGATAAAGATACATCTTGGGGATTGGTGGATCGGAAGTCTTAAAAAGAATTTCATTTCTCCCATTAAGGACATCTCAAATCTATTGTGCATTAATTTTTCAAATCTTTTAGAAAATTTAGGGTTTGTAGACTCGAAAATAATGTCATCGACGTAAATTTGCACAAGTAGAATATCCTCCCCGTATATAACAGTCTTGCCAAAGGGTTTGTCAACGAGTTCCCAGACTTGTAATTTGTCGAACTGATGAAGCTCTTCCTGCATTGCCTCTATCCATGCAAAATCAGCCATTGCCTCCTTAATGTTTTTCGGTTCAGCTGTACTCACGATGAGCGCGAACATACACATTTCAGGATCTGTTGCAACTTGTCATCTTGTTTATACTGGTTTGGATGGATTTCCATAAACTTGTTCTAGCGGGTGATCTTTGGTCCATCGATATTCGGAATCATGTGGTTGATAGAAGGTATGCATATTTAAATTATCAATATTGCATGAGGAAGACTCAGCAACTTCTTGTATTGGTGTATAGAAAGGATTGATAAATTCATCTTGTTGAACCTGTGTATCTACTGCTTGATTATCGTTGTTTTCCTCAGCATTAACATTTGTTGGAGTTGTTGGTTCTGTTGAAGATTGAATATTCGTTGTAGGTGGTGTGCCTTGTTGTTTAGAATTGTTAGTGGGAGAAGAAGACTTGTTGACACTTGAAGTACCTGCAGTGAAAAATTCATCATACAAAGGACCGAAACGAAGATCCAACTCTTGTTGTGACGGAGTTGTTGTATCTGCTGAAGGAGAAACATTTTGTAGTTGGGGCACGCGGTCAGAGTTGTCATAGTCTGATGCCTTTTGTCGTTCGGGAACGAGGCCTGAAGTGTTATTATCAACAGACGTCTCTGACATCTCTTTGATTTCATCAAATCTAAGATGTATGGATTCAACTATCAATCGAGTTCTCTTGTTGTAAACTAAATATCCCTTAGACTGAGTGGAGTATCCCACCAGAATGCACAGATCCCATTTTTCTTTCATCTTGTCAAGATTTTCACCGTCTTTGGTTAAGTAACAGTGCAACCAAAGATGTGAATGTGTCTAATTGAAGGTTGGTTTGCTAGAGAGAAGAGACTCTTAATTAATAGAAAGAGCCTATTGAGCTATGTGGATGATCAAGGAAGGTGGAAAAGGGGAACAGAGGTACTAATGCTGATACTGCACTAATACTGCTAGGTACCAATTAGTACTGTATGTTTAATCCTGAGGTTAGTACTTGCTGCGGCAAATTTGGTATATATAAGAAGGAGTGCAGAGAAGAGGAAAGATAAAGGTAAAGCAATCATGATTAAAGATGAATCTGTTCAAAAGAAGTCCAAGAAGCAACTAGAAAAAGAAAGGCTTAGTCATAAAGAAGTCATTAGATTACAAGAACAGATTGATGAGGAAGAAAGAAAAGGATATGAAGAGACTGCTAAATCTGCCAAAACAATTGCAAGAAGAATATTGATAAAGCTGGAAAGAAAGTTGTTGTAACTGAAGTTGATATTGATCATTCATTGATTTGGAAATGATCCTTCTGTGATAAGGTTCTAGCTCTTAAACTAAACCTAGATCTGTAGCATTGAAGTCAAGAAGAATATTGATTATGTATTGAAGACTCAGGGAGCTACAAGATCAAAGATTTCAAAAGGATTGAGCTATGATGATATAAGGACCAATCTTTGAAAAAAGTATGGGATCAATATGCATTCATTTTGTGCTATGGATTCTGGAAGAAGAAGTTCAAAGACTCTTAAAAAGAGCAGGTTAGATGTTGACACAAAATCCTTGCTAAAAGACAAAAAAATGAAAGAGTTCAGTGTCTGTTCAAAAGCAAACAGATGAAGATCCAAATACGATGAATGTCTCTCAAGAAAGCAACACCTGAAGTGTGAGATCTTGGATTTGACCTTCTGTGATTTTGTTTGTTTTTGTGGGTATGTTGTTTTTTTTCTGCTGATTGTTGAATCAAATGGTATTTTTAGTTCCAGAGAGTATTAATGTTTGAAGCTCTTCAAACAAAAATACCTAATAATTAGATGCGGAAGTTTGCTCTAAGGACATTATGCAATTTTGGAAAAATCATCAAGAGTAGGCACATTACACAGAGGTTATATCAGGTTTTGAAGACATAGCTAAAGAATTTTGACAGGTGATATGGTCAAAGTATGGAGCTTGTTTCAAGAAAGATTACATATCATCAGGAACTTACGAAGAGAAGAGATTGTATTGTGGGTCGAAATTAAGATTGTTATTGGAACAGAAGCAGAAAACTTTTGAACTTTAGAAATTATATGCATGTGTCCTTTTGATTTGGTGGTTATATGATTATGTGTGCAGTTA
This sequence comes from Tanacetum coccineum, assembly GCA_026074375.1. Lineage (NCBI taxonomy): Eukaryota > Viridiplantae > Streptophyta > Magnoliopsida > Asterales > Asteraceae > Tanacetum > Tanacetum coccineum. Next base: position 51,916 of record BQNB010007057.1, read on the forward strand.
TCATGTTTCATACAGAGAAATGATAAGATATATTCATGCTGGTTGAAAAGGATTATCCACTGACAAAGGGACTTGCAACTTTGATGCTATGTATCAAGCTAAGAGTGGATCAACAGTCAAAGATGGCAGATGAGCTTTTGATAAAAATCTATAATATAGCAAATAAACCAAGGAACTAAAGTGTTTAGAAGCATCCTCAGCAGAGTACATTAGAAGAAACTTGAAGATTTAATGGCAAATCAATAGTTCAGGGGAGGCAAAATGGTAGTTTAATTTGTTGTATAGTTTGGAAAATGATGTTAAAGTTCAATATGATCTTTGGGATGAGGATTGAGAGGTTAATACTAGCAGGACAAAACTTAGTACTGCCAGGCCAAAACTTAGTACTGACAGTACTAAGATTAAAAGTATGAAGCTAGAAGCCATGGTGGAGGAAAGAAGGATCTTTAAGTGTTGGTTTCATTACCACACAACAAATGGTCATCAGTTCACCATGTCTAACAGACATCAAGAACTGGCTAGTCCAGAGCAAACGGCTTCTGGTAAAGACTTCTTAAATCCGTTAATGGCTGATAGTTTGCCAAAAACTATATGGCTCTCAACTCACCATGCTTTACAGTAAAGAGTAGGTTAGTTTGAATAGTCATTTTTAGCTTACGCGATTTAACTTAACGTTTATGATTCAAAGCAAACGCGTACAATACTAAAAATACATAGTGAATTTATTAACGATGCCAATGACCCTAAAACACGGGGTGTTATAACTGGTAGAGAAATATCAAATCCGTTTATGGATCATAGTTTGCCAAAAATTACAAGACCAACTTAGTTGGTATTGTTGTGTCGCTGAGTTGCTGAGATGTTGTGATGATGACAAAGACTAGAAGCTAAAGAATTTCAAGTTTACAGAGTAACAAAAGAGTTCAAGTTCATCAAAGAGCAGATTAAAGAGTAGCAGTGTGTTTGGATACATCCTCCTAGTGTTCAAGAAGCTCAAACTAAAGAAACATGAAGATTAACAAGTGAACATCATGTTTAGGGGAGGATTGTTGGGTTTCAGAAGTTTCTGCAACTTAGTGTTGCTACTTATACAAGTTACTACTGCTAGTTCTACTTAGTGTTGCTGGTGAAGAATGCTAAAGATTTAAGAAAATAAACTAAGTAGTTAGTACTATTAGTAGTAAGTTAGTACAACTAGCATATATAGATAGTACTGCTTAAGTGATATGCATGAGATATATTAAGAATAGATATGCATGATCACTTAACGCGTTTTGTAAGTCCATTAGGGTTTCCTTGGTGTATAAAAGGAACCCTTCGGCATTAGTTAGATATACAAGTTTCACAAATATTCATAGTTAGTAATCTGTAACCTAGCAGATTAATAGTAATCAAAGTTCTGTTTTATTCATTGTTCTTCTTAGCAGTATAAGTTAGTTTCCGCATAACTTATATTGTTCATAGTCATTGTTTCTCTTGTAGTTAGTTTGGATCTATCCATATTAGCTACCACCCTTAACAGGCTAGAAAGATCTATTCATTGGGATCAACAAAAAGGAAAAATATTTTTGAATTTTTATTTTTTATTTTTATATGATGTAAAAGAAAAATAACTTAACAACTATTAGATAATCTTGACATCATCCTATCAAAGGTTTTCGATAGCTCCATTGAACGCGCAAAGAAGCGGAGAAGCGGGTCAGCGCGAAGCATATTAAAAACCCGACAGCCTTATACCTCTCTTATAGTTTGTTACAATGGGTGAGTCGATTTACCAAATGACTAACTATGTATAAGAATAAAAGATAAACTAAATAAGAACAAAAATCTTTTTGTATATTTTTTTATATATAAATTGACTAACTAAGAAAGTTTTTTTTCTTTTTTTTATTCCTATATTAAAGACAATTTTTATAGAAACTATTTTCTAACAAAGTAAGAGAAAATAAAAACACAACGAATATTGCATCAAATCTATCAAACCGGACGGTTTTTCTAGACTTCGTGTTCTAACCATGGGGTTCCGGATCAAACCGAGGTGGTTAGAAATACGAAATTGGCAGAAAGGGTTGTAACGGGTTGGTTCGGATTTTTGATAATTTCGGAAACCAAATGAAAAGGTGTCAGTTGGTTCATGCTTGACAAACAAGAGTTGAATCAAGTCTAAACACAACTAGGAACAAGATTAAACAAGGCAAGAACTAGGATACGAGATAAAACGCAAGAAAAAAATGGATTTTTTTATCAGAACTCTCTCTGCTGGCCGGCAGAGCAGTCCTATCGGGCGACATAGTGGTCGACGAGGGTAGAACCGGGCGGCAGAAAGGTGCGCCGGGGCGGCAGAGCACTTCTGAGTGGTTTTGGGTGATTTTTTTCGTAAGCATAAATGATATAAGACGAAATAAAAAGATTCTAAACAAGAAAACACAACGCAAATCCCCGGCAGCAACGCCAAAAACTTGATGTGTCTCGCGACTACTAATTTTAAATTTATAACACGAATTACCAAATAAGCTAAGAACACACGGGCAAGTATGACCCTTTTGTTTGTAGCTAGCTTTTTGTGGTAAGTCGAGGTCGTTCACTAGGATTTGGGTGTTTTCAATTGTGTAGAATCTAAGTAACAATAAGCTATATGAAAATGGTAAAAAGGATGTCACAACCCTAAATACCATATAAGCAACTAATAACACAGAAATGACGATCAAGCAAATTCAATAAGGAAAAGACAACACTTGTTTGGATTAGTTCATAATACTTGGATTGTTCATATGAAGATGGTTTTGACAAATTGATTACAAGTTAAGAATATGATGGTGACAAATTCCAAATCAACCAATTCATGATTACGTTTGTTTAACAAGTTTGATTCGCGGTTCGTTTCACAAACATGTTAACAATCACACTCAAGTCTCTTTGCATAATCAAGCCACTAAAGAAATGGTCAATACAATAGATAATCATCCCTAGACAAAATGATTATAACTAGTTGATTGATGAAAACCCTTTCGACCTATGAAATCACCAACAACTAATCAAGCACGATAAGCAATTGAACAAAACTCAAGCACAAATGGATCTCAAACATAACATGAAATTGATCAAAACCATAATCAAACATAAACAATCCTCATATGATAAACATCATCCAAACAAGTGTATAAAGAACTACTCCATGATTATTTCAACAAAAACCAAAGGTTCATCAATCATATCATTCCTAACAAACATCATAAAAGTAACTAGAGATTATCAAAGTAAGATTACAATAGGTAATGGAAGGATTTAGAGCAACCTTCAAGCCTCCAATCGACTATACGCCTCTAAACAACCCGGAAATTCATATCAAAGCATCTTCTTCAGCCTTTGAACAATCTTCACGAATTTGGGAGAGGTTTCTGGTCTTTTGGGTTAGATATGGTGGAGGAAATTCGTCCTTGGGTGAAGGGGGTGGAATAACTATAAGAAAAACCTAGTGAATATAGTGAGGTGTGTGTTAAAATGAGGCATAGGGGTCTCCTATTTATACTACAATTTTATGTCGGTTCCAGGGCCTAAAGGGGTGTCCAAAGTCGGTTTAGAGGGTCTAGATCCTTCTTGGTTATTCAGGTTTCTTCTAGAGTGAAATGAAAAACGTGGGCTCCAAGAGCCGGGCGGCACGGCCCTCTGTCGGGCGGCAATATCTCCTGCCGGGCGGCACGAGCTCCTGCCGCGCGGCTAGCCACACGACCAAAAATATATATTTCTTGATTTTGCGTATTAGCTTCCCTGTTTGAGTCGTGCTTGGTCGTGGGTCATTATACATCAATAAAACTTCATTTAAACTCTATCTTGGGCCTTGGAAGCTTGTATGGTTCACTCTTTTGTTGTTGAATTGCTTCCCGAGCTTGTTCTTTACGAGAGATTCTTCGTACGTGCATAAAACTTCATTTATTCTTTGTTTCTTCGTCTTTTTCTTGCTTTTCCTATACTTGGCTACAAATAGACTTGCAAACACACTTTGGTACAATTAAGTAACAAAAGTATGTAAAAATAGTCAAATAACATATACAAAAGTACGAATAACGCTCCTAAGAATATACTCAATTTGAGCGTTATCAAACACCAAAGACCTTCTTCCCCCAAGCAAAGAAAGTACCAAACACTACGCGGCAATCACCATCGTCAAACACCCATCACAAAACGATTGTGCATGTTTTGTGTTAGTCAGTGACATAAGAGAGATAAGAGATAGGTCTGAGTTTAGTTTGGTGTATGTGAGATAATCGATGAGATCTGTTTCTAGAGAGATCGAGAGAGGTAAGTATGTGTTTGTGGTTGGTGACTATCACAATTGTTTATTGAATTTATTGTACATTCGACTGTTAAAATACTCATAGATTACTGTAGCAACAAATTTTTTATTTTTTTTAGTGTGTGTTGTATGTGTTGCTACATTGCTCTCCTGGTAAATGTGTTTTCTTTATAATTTACAGCACAAGTTTGATAATTATGGGAATATATTGTATGATTTAAGTTGTGTTTTTTAATTCTATAATCTAGTTTATCTTACCAATGTCAATCTGCAGAATGACGATCATGATAAATAGAAACTTTTTCATGATTATTTTCGTTTCATCAAAATTGGATTTTCATAGAAGTTGAAGATAAATGAGCAACAAGTTGCGTCGTTAGCTTTTTTTAATTGCAAAACAATTTAAAAAAATAATATTTGTGGATCTAAGTGTCATAACATTACTATGTATAACTCGCTAGACTCTTTTGAAGAGCTCCACCGCCTCAGGTATAAGAAAATTAAACATATCAAACACAAAATTAATCAACACGTGTTGATTTTCAATGCATGCTTTCTCGTGTTTTGTCACTTTGCACGAGGCGGCTTTCAAAGCAATCTGCATCACTGTAAAACTTCGGCTGCTCAAACCCATGAGAGTAGAAACCCCGGTTAGATCCACACACACATGTTTTTCTCCAACCCATCCAAAAACCAAAATGCTAGCCGGTCTGAGTGTGGATCTTTCATCAAACGGGTCAGTCAAAAAGTTCACATGTGATTCTTTCTTGGCGGAGATCCTGGCACGCCTAAATACATCAAAATGGATGTCCCTAACCATATCGTGTCGGTACTTGATGCCGAGAGCTATTTACAATGAACCGTGTGTCCCCTAAAGGAATCCAAAAATGTCTTGCAACAAACTGGGCATTCGCATCAACCGGAAATAATGAAATAATGAGGCAGAACTTAAGGATAGTATGAATTCCACCGATGGCATATGTTGACATAACTCGTCTATGATGATAGCTAGTAGAAAATCATGAGCATGTGGGGCCCGTAGACACTCAAATATTGCAATCTGTCTCACAGATATTTCGAAGTGGATTTCCATATCCTTAACCATTTCATTAAAAAGGGCACCGGTGTTTGTTGGGCTTTAGAAGAGGCGGTGTCCTTATTAGTGAAACCGCTAAAATCAAAGCATAGAATCATATCACAGAAACAAGCCATAACACAAACATAATCATCATTTATACTGTCACGTAAGATGTGATCTTGTAACATTAAAGATTGGACCGTCGATACCACAAAAGTATAAAAGGAACCACTTTTGCCGAGTACGTATCTATTAGAAAAAGTAGGTATGAAGTCGATTAATGAAATGACAATACTATGCCCTCGAAGGAACATGACCATAATATGCGTTGGTCGTTGTTTCTTAGAGAGTGCAATAAATTATACTAGCTTTTTTGTGGTTTCACAATTTAGAAATTATAGTACTAATACATTATCTCGTTAATCATATTAGTAAGGATCGGTAAGAGATGGCACATGTAATGACAAGAAAATGATAAATGATACTATTATTACTGAATGTGTTAGATCTTAGATGGATCAAGAGGACAAGAGGTACCAAGTACAAACAGCCAAAATTTGACAGTGAGAATCACACCCATAAAAACTTGTTCAAACTCAACTCGATAATATTTTATTTGGATCGATAACTCGTCAAGCTTTTACGAGAGAAGTTCGAGCTCGATTCGAAAAAGTGTAGATTAGATTTGAGTTCAGCTCGAAAAGCTTGAATTATTTAAAATGATGTGTTCAAAAAAAAAAAAAAAAAAAATTGAGATATATGATAAGATTTGTATTCGGCTCGAGAAGCTCGATAAATTCATAAATTTACATATGATCCCTCAACCCTTTAAATATACGTAATATATATAATAAAGGATTTATATTACTCAAAAGATTGAAAAGCGCGATAATAACTTGAGTCAAGCTTACGTAAACCAAAGCTTGACTCATTAAAAACTTCAAGCTCTTTTTTGTGCTCGAGCTCGAGGCTCATGTAAGCTCGGCTCTTACGAGCTCAAGTCGAGTTCGAGCTCGAATTACTCGATAAAATGGTAATAATTTTAAATATATATTTTGTTGATTTAATTAGATACATCACATAATTTCTCCAGGAAACTAAAAGATAGTGTTTTAACCCAAACAAATATACTTTAGAAGATGTGAATGAAACAGACGAAAACGTAAAAAATGAGCGAAAACGTAAAAAACCGTATAAAGAAAATCATATAAAGAACTATTATTGTAAAGGGACTAACGATGCAAAACGATCGTTATGGACTAACGTTGCCACATAATAACTAACGGTACAAACGTTTGGTTCAAGTCAGTTAAAAATTTGAAAGTACGTGGGTTTCGGTGTTAATAAAAAAGTAAAAGGTTCAAGTCGGGAAATTTTGGAAAGTACATTGGTAATTTATGGCTTTTACCCTTAAATGGGTGAGCCCCTTGACCCCGAGCTAACCACAAGCCTTGTGCATGGTAATGCCAACCCACCCGACCAAAAGCACTTTCACGCCGAGCAATTTCCTCCCCATCGGGGGTGCGCTAATCTCTAGTGCTAGGTTTTTTTTGTCACATCATACGCGATGCATATTGATGGTCAGTCAAAATACCACTCATATTCATCTCAACATCTTTCACCCAACTCATCTCAAAACACATTAGGATTACAAATAAATTGCCAGGAACTTTTTATTTTTTTTCGGTAACCATCGTTTCCGACCTTTTGACCGACTAATTCACGTGATTTGAGCTCACCGTCACACAGACTCAACCCACGTAAATCCCTCCCCTTTTCAGGAAGGTTGGCCTCACATCACAACCAGGTATAGTGAACATCAAATGCAATGAGACACATGAATATAGCCAAGCGGCATTAACCAAAGTGCTTAATACAAGCAACAATTAACGACAACTAATATACAAATGTTATAAAAACAATAAACGCAAAATAACTAAAATTAATACTAACAAATCACTATTATCAAGTACTGTATGTTATAAGACAGTCTAAATCTTACTAGCCCATAACATTCACGTAAAACATCAGTACGATATGGCTCACACACACCTTAATTTTTCCAGCCCTAAAAGAACTAACAACACTTGCAGGATTCAAATCTGAAACCTATTGAAACCATATCACGAAAACACTCCTACTTGGCATAAATGAACCAAATAATACCATAAATTCTACAAATATATTTCCGGGAAAAGAAAAAAAAACCCCACGAAATTTTAAAATCTTTTGAAAGCATCATCTTTCCCCAAAAAGCTCCTTAATCACACAACACCAACGACAAACCACTCCCAAATAAGATAAAGGGGTGAAACAAAAACTATACACCTATTATCTTTTACGTAAGTTTTTAATTACCGAGCAGCGAAAACGCTACACAGGAATGACATCTTGATTTGACGAGTCTTCGCATCTTAAAATGACGCCATCTAGGGTTGCAGGAAGCATAAATCTGGTCCACAAGCATCCAGTTGGAACTGGCTCTGGTGGAGGAACAATCATCAACACATTTTCGTTTCTTTGAACAACTCCCATCACGCTCACACTGCTGCCCTCTTTAATGTACCTGTGATTTAATTTAAAACCAAGCAGAATATAAGAAAAAAGAAAAAGTCAAGTAGATCGGTTGACACCTATTTGGTCAAAACAGGTCTGGTTATGTTGGGTTGACATAAAACACTTTTTTATTCCTTTTTTTACAACTGATCAGCATGTCAAATATGACTACAAAATTATATCCTTCGTTAATCTAATTTAAGAGGTTTTATGCATCAAACATACGACTTTTGTCGGTTTGACCCATTTCCTTTTAACCCATCTTCTTAATCATTTCACCCGTTTGACCCATCTGAGGTAAACCATAATCCATATCGATCCATTTATAAGCAAATAAGCAGAAAATGCCACCTATTATCACTGGGGTTGCTTTTTCGAGATGAAAGGGCCAAAATTAGGTGGTATGCACAAATGCACAATAGAGGATTCAGTAAGTTAGATTTCTGGCTCGATTTGGGTTAAACTTTATTACTAACGAGTCATAAAAGACAAAATTAATAAAGAAAATGGGTGGTATGGGTCAAAAGGTTGAACTTTGTCCAAAAAACTTTCAAATGCAAAATAATAATTCTCCAAACTTTTGACTATTTTTGTAATACTGTGCAACCAATAATATATATATTTATATTAACTAAACATGAATATTTGCAGGTAGGCCAAGCCGACGGTGACCAATACTAAACATTACCTGCTTTGACCTATTACCCAACCAGTCCATCTCACAACCCCTAATTTATGATTATAAAGCATAGAGACTATATTGCATACCCTTCTTTGAGCCGCATTAGGCGATCATCGCTAGAGAGATTTCTCTCAGCCAACCATCTTACAAACTGCGAGGACGTGTCTTTGTTGGACTGATCGATATCAATAACAGCAGATTCATCAACATATGGAGTCACCCTCGCACCATAACCAGTCTTAACTAGCGCCCTCAACCCAGACTGGAAATCAGATATATAGAAATCCACAACATGCCTCTGCAATAATTAAAAAAATGTTCAATGCATATGATTGAAGATCTTTATTCTCCTTTTATTTGAAAATGGAGAGAGGAAATGCTTATACCTCTTCTTTATCGATAGGATTCCCATTATGAAATCTGAATATTTTTGTGTGGTATTAAAGGCAGTGATTGTTTTACTTACCTCCATGTGTCGAAGACCCCATGTGAAACGACGATGTGTGGGGTTGGCAGCTTTCGAATCCCAGCCTCGATATTCATATAAACTTGTGGATGTATAAACACATCTAGGAACCCTTTGGAATGATGACTCAAGAGGCACATTTCCACAAGTAACAACCTTCAAGAAATCGAGATTTACTTGATTAGTATAAGCATCTTTATGATGTGGGTCATGTGGCAGTCTGGCAGAGATGTATTTATACAACACAGAAATGTAGCTAAACTTGTGAACTTGTTCTTTTGTATATATGTATCTATATCAGATTAGAAAGATGTAAACAAAACAAAACTATGCCAGCAAAGAAAATCCATGAAGAGGTTAAAGTTCCAAAGTATATAATGAAAGTATATGAATGATTTTCTCGAGGACATACAGTCGACAACTCATAGTGAAAGTGTACTTTAAACTCCTAACCAACTAAATTAGTTAGGAAAACCTCTAAGTTACAAAGAATTTTGCTCCACTTTAACGCCAACCAAATTATGCTGTAATTATCTTTCTGTTCTTATATTTGCTGATGTGAAATGTATGTTAAATTGAAAGTTGATGCAAAGAATTCAGTAATTTAGTCAAATCCTATCACCTTAATTAATTAATGTAGAAAAATATTCAGTTCAATCTATTTATATCTATTCTTATCAATATATTGTAGCAAGAATGCTTCCGTTCTACACAAATAGAATCAAAATGAGTCACGTATATTTAAGTTTGCTTTCAAAAAGAAATTAAGTTGGTGTAACTAGGTTGGAGAGATTAACTTATATTAATATCCACGGTACAAATCTTTAAACATCCGTAACATGCATGTTTGAAACACAGCAAACTCTAGTCTTACGTCTGTTCAAAAAAAAAAAAAAAAACTCTAGTCTTATGTACGTACACCAGTATTCTAGCCTATTAATATGAGATAAAAGATAGGTGGGGAGGATAAATTATAAGCACATGTCATAGTGATACATGGATAATAGGCATTAAAGCCTATTTGTAGAAGTCGAATTAACATGATATTTTTGTTTAATATAAGCCAGACATGTATATTAGGCATCAGAAGATAATGATATGTAACCGATATTCGTGATACATGGATATTAGACCTTAGGAACACATTAAACTTTGGTCTTACGTATCACATATGCATCAACTATCATGTTTGTAAATTGTAATAGTTATACAAAACTAAAACGCAATTCTACATATGACGTCAATTGTTTATACATGCTAAAAACACTAACACCGTACTTCTTCAAACAAGTTATGGAAGCTAACAACAATCTCGAGCGAATGCATGCATGAAATATTTATATGTATTTATCTTTGTGTGTGCGCGCGCACATGTGTGTATATGTGTGAGAAAGAGAGATCGAGAGAGAGGGGAGAGATATACCCCAGAAACCTTGACAAACTGACCATCTTTTGCGGTCCTAAGCTCAGCATCTGGATACTCAGCGATGAACTTAATAACAGCTTTTCTACCCCAATAAGCATTCCAAGAGAAAGCCAAGCTCACGATAGCGAATAGTACAACAACAACAATGAGAAGAATTGGATTACCAACGGCTGCAAGTATAAAAACCGCAGCAATAAACCCCATAACAAACAACAACACAATCGACCAAAACACAATCTTCGGAAAACTCCTAAAGAACGAATGTGTACTCTCCTGGCTGAAATGAGTAACCGCTTGGTTTTTAACCATTGATGTACTTCGTGATTTAATCGACCCTTGAGAGTCCAACGGCCCTGATGACTTCCGTTGTGCACCCGACGAGTTAAGTGGTCCAGACGTAATAGGCCCAGATGTAATAAGACCAGTGGCAGGGAGAACCGGAGGTAAAGGTCCAGAATTTTGTCGAGAAGTCATCCCTCCACCTTGAGGTCCAGACGACTTTCTTATCGGTTCTCCATGTTTGTTTAAAGGACCGGAACTCGTCTTTTTCATCGAACCTGATCCAGGACCAGCACTAATAGATCCTGATCTTAAAGGACCACTAGTGATCAACTGTCCCGACTTTCGTGGCCCCTCAAACATCTTTCCTAACTCACCCGACTTCTTAATATCCCCACCCGTGTAAGGCACTGCAGTGGAGGACATAGGCGGCGCCTTTTCCTTAGGCGGCTCAGGCCGACCCGATACATACAACCCACTACTTAATTGATGAGACGGGAACCGAGAACTCATTTTCTTATATCTTGGGTGACAAAAGCCAACTAATATCCAAGTCCACTAAGTATCTACTTCCGTTACTACAAATGATCAAACCTACACAACAATATCACATCATAACCATCGTAAACTCGTTTCAAAAACTAAAACTCTTATAACAACTTTTTATGCTTTAACAATTACATACGATTCCTAGGGGGTGTTTGGGATTGCTTAATAATAAGGACTTAGAATTAAGCACTTTAGGAAATAAGAGTTTGGATTTGCTTATTGTGTTAACAACAAAAAAGCAACAAGACCAAAGGGGGTGTTTGTTTAAGCTTAAAATTTCCAGCTTTTTTTCTAAACATATGGGTTTATATAAGCTTATGTAAGCCCATAAGTCTTGAAATAAGCTTAAACAAACAAATAAGCTAATAAGCCAAAAAATAAGCTTAAACAAATACCCTCATAAAATATATTATTTTATTTTTTAATTTTAATATAACCCATTTATAATAATGAGTTTTAGTTTCTTTTCAAATAAGTAGTTTAAAATAAGCATATCCCAACCTGCTTACTGAAAAAAACTTATTTTGCCCCAAAATAAGCAATTTAGGGCTCAAAAAGTAGCAAAATTTTAATGAAATAAAAAAAATCAAGATCCAATTTCTTGAAATTTTAGTAACATTCTACAGATCCAAAATCAATAGCAAATATTTCCCACAAATTTTAAAGACTAAAATATTTTATAAAAATCATTTCTTTTGGATCTACTAAACCAAAAGAAATGAAAATAAACAAAAAATAGAGGAATGAAAAAAAAGGGTATTTTTTGTATACCTGTAGTGACAAAATGTAGACATGGTTGTGTGTTTTTTTAGTGTGTGAGAGAGAATATGTGTGTGTTTTTGGAAGGGAAACAGGAAGGAGAGTGACTAGTGCTGCAGTGTGGTGTAGCAGTAGTGGTGTGTTGTGTTGTGTTTTTATATCCTGTTTTTTTTTTCGAAAATTTTCGCAGTAACCGGTTGGGTTTCGTGTTATCTTGTAATAGCCCTGACAAAAAAAAAATTCAATATAACCTTTTGAATCGTGCTACGTGAATAGCGATTTACATTTGCATACGTGTCTTATTTTTAGTGGCTCGCAAGAAATTTTTTTTTAAAAAAATTAATAAAAAAGTGGATCGCGCTTTGTATATAGCGATTTACTTCTTCCCCCCCCCCCCCCCCCCTTGGCGATTTACAATTTTTATTTTTTTTTCAATTCTGGTGAGGTATAAATTTAGGGTTAGGGTTACCATGTTTTGTTTATTGAAATTCAAGATCTCGGACATTTTTGCGTACGTATTTAGATACTCAAATGTTTTATTTAAAATTATTTATTTGGTTATCTGTGTAGTCTTTGATGAGCTCTACTTAATGAATCAAAATTTACTAAAATTAGTTTTAATATGCATAAGATACGATGATGCAAAGTGTGTCAGTTAGTCATTTTAAAAAAAAAATTGAAAAATTTTAAACCTATATTTTTACAATTATAAAAGTTGTGTAGGGTAATGAACTATTTGGTACAACAAACCATATGTACAATAAACCTATAGTTTATTGTACCAAATAGTTCATTACCCTACACAACTTTTATAATTGCAAAAATATAGGTTTAAATTTTTTTCAAATTTTTTAAAAAAAAATGACTAACTGACACACTTTGCACCATCGTATCTTGTGCATATTAAAACTAATTTTAGTAAATTTTGATTCATTAAGTAGAGCTTATCAAAAACTACACAGATAACCAAAATAAACTTTTTTAAATAATCATATTTTGAGTATCCAAATATGTACGCAAAAATGCCCGAGATCTTGAATTTCAATAAACAAAACATGGTAACCCGAAACCCTAAATTTATACCTCACCATAATTGAAAAAAAAAATTGTAAATCGCCAAGGGGGGGCGCAATCTAAAAAAAAAAAAAAAAAAAAAAGTGAATCGCCAAGGGGGGGGGGGGGGGCGGGGGGGGCGTGGGGGGGGGGGGGGGGGGGGGGGGGGTGGGGGGGGGGGGGGGGGGGGGGCGGGGGGGGGTGGGGGGGTGGGGGGGCGGGGGCGAGCTGATATACCTTTGAATTTTTTTTTGTTTAACTTTACCCAATCTTTTAATAAATACAAAAAAATTTTTTCAAAAAAAGTAAATCGCTATATACAAAGCGCGATCCACATTTTTATTAACCTGTAGTGACAAAATGTAGACATGGTTGTGTGTTTTTTTAGCGTGTGAGAGAGAATATGTGTGTGTTTTTGGAAGGGAAACAGGAAGGAGAGTGACTAGTGCTGCAGTGTGGTGTACCAGTAGTGGTGTGTTGTGTTTTTATATCATGTTTATTTAACCTTGTTTTTTTAACTCATGTTGATTTGTATGGCATCGGGTCAAAACTGAATCGAATCGACAAAAATCGAACTGAGCCGAAAATTGACTTTGAGGAAAATATAAACCGAAAAAATGAACTGAAGTGAATCGAGTCAACCGAAACCGAACCGAATAGATAGTTTAGACGTATTTTTTTTTGTTTTAACCAAAACAAAATCGAGCAAAACCAAAACCGAAAACTACAAATATACAAAACCGAAACCGAGCCGAAAATGATCGGTTCGGTTTCAGTCGCTTTATTTCGGCTCGGTTTGTCGGTTCGATTAGGTCTTCGGTTGGTTTTGCTCAACCCTACTTTTATGTTACCTTTGGTTTTTAATATTTGGTAAATGTAACCTTTAAAAAATAACATCTTAAAACAAACGATAATTTAAATTATAATTTTCTTTATTTTGCAAACCAAGCAGCCTACATTATATAATTAAATTACATTTACATCCGATTATTATGTAACTAAATTACATTTACATCAGATTATGTTGTATTACAACAAATCAAACAAAACTTGTGTTTCATTTGTGTAAGCATAACTGGTACGGAGTAAGAAATTAATATATTACACATTTGTGGATAAATCCATTGTCGTTTTGACAGTGCGTCACATTGCTACAGTAACGAGCTCTCGTTTTGGGCCAGCCCGATTTTGGTTTTTTTTTTATAAATTATTTTGTTTTTGTTTTTTTTTAATTTGTATGCACAAGGTAGGAGGAAAAAAATATTACAAAAGTTCTGATTTATTCAGATAAAAAAATACATGCGGAAACATCTTCGATACCTAATAACTTTAAAATAATCGATATGGTCACAAACGTACAACCCATTATATTAAAAAAACTCATATAGCAAAAAAAAACAATACTTTAAACATGAGGCCCAACACATAAGCCAGATAAAAAAAAATATTACTAATATACACATTTTTTTTTAACAACACTTTATTAAAAAACTAGCAAGAAGCTAGAAGAATTACAAAGTTACAAGATGAGGATTTTTTAGCCAATCAACCCAACTAAACGACACATTACATCTAAACCGACTCCAATAAAAAGAATACGACACAACATCATCAAAAATAACCGCCTTAAAAGGAGAAACCACACCAAAGACACACTTATTACGATAAGCCCAAATTAGCCACCACAACCCAAAATACACCCCTTCTAACAACCTTTTATGCTTGATAGGAATCCGAAGATTTGTCGACAAACTAGCCTAAAATTCACATAAAATGTGGCCCAAAATCTTGCCTAAAGTAAAAAAAAAAACCAGCCCAAAATTAGTCTGAAATCTGGCCCAAAGTAAAAAAAAATACAAAACGGTCCTCAACTTTTAACTATTTACGATTTTCTTACACAAAAAATCCCGTCAAAAAATTAAAAAAAAAACACGTCAAGTTTTTATTGTTAACAACTTTTTTACATTCATCGGCCCAAAAAAAAGATATCGAACCGTCCCAAAAAAAAGAAAATATTCGGAAAAAAAGATTCGAGGCACATTTAGTTCCGCAATGGCATCGATTTTGGTTAATGGGAGCCCTTCTTCGGAATTTCCTTTCTATTGTGGGTTAAAACAAGGTGATCCTTTGGCGCCATTTTTATTTATCCTTATTATGGAGTCTTTACATATTTCATTCTCTCGAGCCACTAAGGAAGGGTTTTTCAATGGGATTCAGATTAACGAGACGACGAATATCTCCCATCTTTTTTATGCCGATGATGCTGTTTTTATCGGGGAATGGTCTGATTCGAATATGGAGAACATTGTTAAAATCCTTAAATGTTTTTTTCTTGCGTCGGGGCTGAAAATAAACATTCAAAAGAGCCAAGTTTTGGGTGTTGGAGTTCCTCGTACTCGCGTTATTCAGGCTGCTTCTAAGATTGGCTGTGCGGTTATGCAATCTCCTTTTCGATATCTCGGTGTGATGGTTGGTGATCGTATGTCTCGGAAATCAGCTTGGGCTGACACGGTTCAGAAGTTACGCTCTCGGCTATCTAAGTGGAAGGTCAAAACGCTTTCTATTGGTGGATTAGGATTGATCTCTTTTAGAAATAGGTCCTTGGTTGCTTCACTTTGTATAACATGTCGATCATATAAGTCACCTAAACGTATTCTGAATGAAATGGAAATGATCCGTTGCAATTTTTTTAAAGGAGCAGACCCTTCGGAACGAAAGATTTCTTGGGTCTATTGGGATAAAGTCTTGGCGTCCAAGAAAAATGATGGGCTCGGCGTGTCAAGTTTCCATGCATTGAATCGTGCTTTGCTTTTAAAGTGGGTTTGGCGATTCCTTTCCCAAGATGGATCTCTTTGGTATCGGGTTATTCAAGCTTTATACGGCTCTTCTTTAGAGCTTCATTCGGTTACTCTTCCTTCGATTTGGTGCTCCATTTTACGCGAGATGCAAGTTTTGGCTCACAAAGGTTTTGATTTCGTCTCTCATTGTAAGAAACGTGTTGGAAATGGGCTTAAGACCAGGTTTTGGTTCGATACATGGGCTGCTGATCAGCCTCTCCGTTCTAAGATTCCTCGGTTGTTTGTTTTAGAGACGGACAAATAGTCTACGGTGGCTTCTAAGTTGAGTTTAGTTTCGATTGATGTTTTCTTTCGTAGATCGGTTCGTGATGGAGTTGAGCGACAGCAGTGGACCGAGCTAACTTCTATTTTAGATTCAGTTATTTTATCTCCTTCTATGGATAGATGGTTCTGCGATTTGAATGGTGAGGGTGTGTTCCGTGTTAAAGAGGTTCGGTATACTTTAGATGACATCTTCCTTCCGTCTGCCCCTGAAGCTATGAGGTGGGTGAAATATATTCCAATCAAGATTAATATATTTGCTTGGTGTGCTCGGCTTGATCGTCTCCCGACTGAAGCGAACTCCTTGTAGAGGTGTTGTTTTGGATTTTCTTTATGTCCGATATGTCGCTGCGTGTTCCCTGAGGATTTGTTATATGTCTTGTTCCGGATGTGATATTGCTATGCTTGCTTTTCAGTTAGATTTGTCGTTGGCTGGGATCGTGAGTGGCAAGACTTATGTCTTTTTCTGAATGGATACATGGGTTTCAATTAATTTTGGCTTCTCTTTAGATCAAGCTCATGTTGGAAGGAGTGTTCTATGTTGCGTGGTGGCATCTTTGGGTGTATAGGAATCAACTTATTTTTGCTGAGACCTCTCCGAGACGGTCTGTGATCTTCGATGACATTGTTTCGCGTTCTTACACTTGGTGTGTTAGTAGATGTAATTCTTCTTTTTCTTGGGTGAGTTGGTTAAAAAACCCTAATTTGATTTCTTTGTAATGTCCTTCTAGCATCTTGCTAGTTAATAAATTTTGCCGTTAAAAAAACTAAATTACATTTCACATCAGATTGATGTTGTATTACAACAAATAACAATACTGGTGTTTCATTTTGTGATATGCATAACTGTCACGGATGTAAGATAATATCTCACAATTATTAAACGGTACTTATCTATTTGCATGGAGGTAAAAAAAGTAGAAACACATATTATGGTGAGTTTGTTTTATTAAAAATTTCTTTAATTTTTTTATTTTATTTTTTTTTTAAAAACAGGGAAGGGTATTTATCTTTAGAAATGTACTATAAATTTAGATAATGCGTTTAAATGATATTTTTTAGGAAATTAGAAAATAATGGGGTTGTAAAAAAATGAAAAGTAAAATATGGAAAAGAATAAAGAGTTCTTTCCTAAATTTTACTATAGTTAAATTTAAAAAAAAATGAGAATTTCATTCCTTTGGAAAAATTTCTTAAATATGTGTGACTAAACGAATTTTTAGTTTTTTCAATTTCTATTAAATTCTTAAAAAAATAAGTATTTTTCACTAACTAAACACACCTTTAAATATTTTTTTCTTTTTCAATTAGTGTAATCTATCACATGAATTGTATGTGTGCGCCTTCTACCTCAAGTGTAATTGTCACATTTCATCAAAATTTACCATTCATCTACATTTAATTTATTCGGATTACAGTTAGTTGACATTATTACATTTGTTTATAAAATTGTTGTCTCTAAACGGCCCCTCTTCTCCATAGTTAATACATGGACTTTCTATTATCCTTTTTATACTTCTTATACCTATGACTTATGCCATAGAAGTTCATATCCTTGGATATGCTTTAATATGTCTAAAGGTGAAAATATAAAGGATAAGGATCATCTCATGTTCATTTGAACATGAGAGGTAATGTTGTGCTTTATGTGATTGTATATTTGATTATTTAAATCAAATATACAATCACACAAAGCACAACATTACCTCTCATGTTCATCCTCTCATGTTCAAATGAACATGAGGATATTTAGAGAAGATGGACATGCCATGTATCATGCATTGATTTGATTAGACATGCTAATTAAGTATGTTAATCATTGTCATAACTCATAAGAATTAAATGAGATACATGACTTAACAAACTAAACGTTTTTTTTACCCTTTAACATGTTAGTTATTAGAAAATTTGGTAGCAAACTCTTTTTCTTATACTATTGTTTGACAATGTGTTTGTCTAACGAGTACCCTCAAAGCACCGGATTAAAAGATTATATAAGGAAATTTTAGGTTTATTAAAAATACAAATTAAGAACTAATTTTAAGTTTGCCGTGATCGAGATTTCACATCAGAAACGGAGTTTGAACATTTTTATGAGATGAGTCAAGTCATTAAGTAATATTTTATGGAGGGCTATTTTAACAAATATTTTCCAATATGTTATATGGAAATTGGTTATTACTATATAAGTAAAAAAAGTAAAATGTATGCTTTGATGTATAAAAAGTGTGGGGTAAAATTTATGCTTTGATGTAAAAAAAGTGTCTTCATACCCTGCTACGGCGAGATTGGGTATGTTGTTATGTAAAAAAAATGTGTGTGTGACAATCCTGTGCGTCTCTATGAAATGTTAGCAAATCGCCTCAACATGTTATAGGAGTCATTGCCATCATCTTCGCATCCAGTTATGCCATTTTTTTTTTTGTGCGATTGAGTGGTGACTTTTATGTTGGGGTGTTATAGGATTTTTATTATGAAGTGTGTTTATGTTCGTTTAGTAGGACGAAATGAAATGTCAAATGAATGGAATGAACGACGTAATGAAATAAATAGTGTAATGTAATGATTCATTACTATTATTAATCATGTTTGGTTTGTATGGTAAGACGTAATGAATGATAAATAAAAAGAATATATACCCATTGATGATAGATAGTTTATTTAATGTGGATAGTTGTTTGTGGTGTTTAATGTAATTGATTCTATGTATGGGGTATGTAATAAAATAATAAAAGAGGGCAATAAGAATGGTTTTGGTGTAATGGGTCATTCCTTGTAATGAGTCATTACACACTATAATTATAAACAAACAACATTTTTTTATTACATCGAAATAATCTTTTACATTACCTCTTTTATTACACTACACTACGACTACTGTAACTTGGTTCATACTGTTTTTAGGTTATTTTGTTGATGCTAGACTAACCCAAATTTCACGTGCTTTCACCTGTGTCTAAAAAAAGTTTACTGAGCAAAAGTTTGGTCTCTTTCTTCATGTCCTGCTACGGCGAGATTGGGTTTGTTGTTATGTAAAAAAAATGTGTGTGTGACAATTCTCTACGCTCCTATGACATGATGGACAACATCGCCTCAACATGTTATAGGAGTCAATGCCATCCTCTTCGCATCCCGTTATGCATTTTTTTTTTTGGCGAGTGAGTGGTATTTTATGTTGTGTGTTATAGGATTTTTATTATGAAGTGTGTTTATGTTCGTTTAATAGGACGGAATGAAATGGCAAATGAATAGAATGAACGACGTAATGGAATAAATAGTGTAATGTAATGATTCATTACTGTTATTAATCATGTTTGGTTTGTATGGTAAGACGTAATGAATCGATAATAAAAAGACTAAAATACCCATTGATGATAGAAAGTTTATTTAATGTGGTTAATTGATTGTGGTGTTTAATGCAATTTTGATTTCATTAAGGGATGTAATGAAAAAAAAAGAGGAGGCCCATAAGGAATAGTTTTGGTGTAATAGGTCATTCCTTGTAATGAGTCATTACACACTATAATTGTAAACAAACAACATTTTTTTATTGCATCATAATAATCTTTTACATTACCTCTTTGATTACAACGTACCAAACACTAATGTAACTTGGTTCATACTGTTTTTAGGTTATTTTGTTGATGCTAGCTAACCCAAATTTCACGTGCTTTCACCTGTGTCTAAAAAAAGTTTACTGAGCAAAAGTTTGGTCTCTTCAAATATTGAAAGTCACGAAACTTGGTCAATACATTTCACGTGCAAATGACATGTGTTAAAAGGAGAATATTTTTGCTGTTAACTTTTTTACCACTTGGACTAAACAAGGATCAACTAACTTAACCTTGTTTCATTAAAATTAAACACAATTTCTTATGAATACCTTTGAGCAAATGGACCACACAAGGAGTACCAATAGTCATGTCTTAAACGTTAGTGAGTTTGTGCTCGTGTAGTCATGTATGTCCACTGTCTTTTTGGCATGTCATGTCATGAGTTGACTGACTTGACCTTCCACTAACTAATGGCCCAAATCTTGTAAAGGTGATAACAGTGTTGCCCATATAGGTCTGAAACTCATAAAATGTGGAGATTATATTGGTCCACCTAGGCCCAAAGTTGAGAAATGTGCATTGAAAGTTATAAAGAGCATGAAATGTGGCATGACGGCATGACCAAACCTTACGTCTTAAGAGTCATGATGAAACCAAGCGTTTTTTAAAGTGTGACTTAAAAAATGTGTTTTTTACGTATATAACCATTTTTGAAATGGTTTTGCATGCAGTAACCATGTCAGACTTTTCCAAAATAACCTAGTTGATCGCGCATGGAATGTAGTGATGAGTTCGATTAACACGTGTCGAGCCCTTGTTCCAAGTTGCAACTTATGGGTAAAAATTGACACGTCATTGATCGCGCATGATTTGTAGTGATCAACTTTTTTATTTTTTTATTTTGCGAGCATTGGAAAGTGTGCACTGTTATTAAGGATTTAGGGTTTAGTGTATTATTAGGGTTTAGTGTATTTTTAAGGTTTGAGTTTTAGCAAAATAATGATATCGGCAATCTTTGTGAACGTTTTAGCATACCTATATGTTGTATAAAATTTTGTTAAATTGGTCATTTGTGTTGTCTTTGATGAGCTCTACATAGTGAAGTAAACTTTTTTAGAAATAGTTTTAATATGCATAAGATATGATGTTGCAAAGTGTGTCACTTGAGCTTATTTCTATTTATTTTTCAATACAATTGTATAACTATATTTTTGTATTTTTCAAAGTCATAATTGAAATTTTAAAATTAACGGTAGTCATTAAAAGCATTACAACATAGGAAACACCAGATTTATAGAAGAGTACATGGCCAACCTTATTTTGACGATTTGAAAACATAAAAACAACAACAAACAACGACATACATGGTTAGCAAACTGGTGTTAAGTAATAAAGCTTTTACAATTCTTTGTAGTTCTTAATCAATTGACGATTTTCTTCCATGCTCCTCAGCAACTCATCCCTGACCATTTTCAAGTATGTAGCCTTTTTCATGTCCGCCCCTGTCATGCACCCTAGGGCGTAGCGACCATACTCGATAAGTGGGTGATCTGGTAATGAATTAAGCCTGTTTATTTCAAGCCTGCGGTTTGTAAATTTATCAGCAAAGCGATGCATCAAGCTTAAAATTTGTTCCTCCAGACATGCCTTTTCATCATGAGCATCTTGTAGTACCATAAGGACAGTTAATCTAACTTTATTTGGGTTAGTAGCCATGGTAGAAAATGAGATAATACAATTAACAATTTGTGTGATTGATAAATTAGTTTGTGACCAAGAGTCCTCAAGTTATGTGTCTATATATAAGCAATAATTTTACAACTTTGCAGTCATTAGTCATTCAATGTCTGAAAAAGCTGATGATTTGTCAGATATTGTCATAAATCGCGTGAAATTTTTAGTGATAAACAACATTGTCATTGAGTTGTCTTGTCTGTTGCAGTAAAAAACATATGTGTTGTCAAATCATGTCATATATCTTGTAAAATGTTAAGTGATAATTAACACTGTCGTTGAGTAGTCTTATCTGATGCATTAAAAAGCAAATGAATTATCAAATCATGTCATATATTTTGTAAATTTCTAAATGTTAAACATTAGTGTTAGTCTATAGTAATGCCCTCTTCACTTAAATGTAATGGAGTTGTCAAATAATTATTTATAAGTTTGAATTTAATATTATAACTTTAAATTTTGTAATGCAGTATAAGCATTGTCATGGTGTTAATGTACATGATTGTCACTTATAGGTTGTGTATGTTTTCTTTAATTCAAATGTTTTGTAAAAAAAAATAATTTTGCAATTATTTAAATAAATAGTACGAATAACAAGCAAGTGATTCACATTATCCATTGAAAAACGAATACATAGTAAAAAACCTCATACAATCTAGTAGATTGGCAACCTTATTTTTCCCACTTGGAAAAAAATAACAAGAAACAACAACAACACACATGGTTGGCCTGGTGGTCTTAAGCAACATCATCTAGAATCTATATTGTCATGTTACTGTTAATGAAGTTTTGCTTTGCAGCAATGCTTCTCAACAATTTTTGCCTTGCTCTGATTAAGTTGTTTGTGGTACGGATATTCGTTTCATGTGTCATGAGTAGAGCATGTAATCCGTAGTTATTAAGGCTCATTGTAGGCATACTTTGCAACATTGTCATTTGTATCTCACGGGTACGCATTTGCTCAGAATAACGAGTTAAGTTGCACAACAACTGATTTGCAAGTGTTGCCTCAGCTTCAAGCTCCATTTGTAGTATCGAAACAATTGTTTTACGTGCTTTATTTGCATAATAAGCCATATACTTTGTTAGTGGAAAGAAGCAGTGTGTGTGAGAGAGACAATATTCTTTTGTAGATGATAACCTAGTTGATATAGTGGAAATAGTATGGGCAGTCTTTATCAATAGACTAAAAAAGTCAAAAGCACTGTCAAATCATGTCATATATCTCGTACATTTATAAGAGATAATAGACATTGTTTTTGAGTAGTACTTATCAATTGTCATTTAGTTGTTTTATGAAGCTCCGTATTGAATTATTTAATTTGCATGAGTTGTTTTGATCGTAAAAGAGGAACAAAGTGTGTACATTGAAAAGTCATTCTTAATACATATCTGATTCATATTGAGTTACATGAATATTAGTACATATGATTCCTTTGATTTCCCATTCTATGTTGAACTTCTTTAGTTTCCTCGTCTTCAAAGTGTTCTTGTTCCGCCCATTCAACCAATTGATCGAAAGTGTAATCATTTTGTGTTTGCTCTTTTTTATGGTCTTCACTTTTAATTGTGAAGTCAGTTATGACATGGCTCGTCATTTCTGCCAAGCTAGCATTCGGGAAAATATATTTTGCTATAACAAAATTGACACCGAGGTGGTTAATGTAAATTTCTAATTTTTAATTTGCTGAAGATATATCAAACATGACATGCATATCATAGTTGTTTATAAGTTTGACAGTTATTGAAAAGCCATTGTGTGGTATTTTATAATAAAGAGCATGGATCTTTATACCTGAAATATGAAACAAATATTGTTTCATCTCTTCTAGTTTCATTCTTGGAATTGTGATGTTCATTGTTTCACCGTTTACGTACATCGGGTTTTTTGTGTGATCGATTACCAATTGGCCATTTTGTGAACCGGAAAATTGAAAATGGTTTGCGCGTAGGGTGTTTTAGGTTTAGTTTTATTAATAAATCCTAGTTTACCATGAAATTCATAGTAATCGAACTTTTTATTTTTTTGTTTCTACATTTGATCTAGATACCTGAGTGATTCTTGTTGTTTTATTTTAGTTTCTTCGGAAATGATACGTGTAAATGATTCTTCCAAAGAGTCATCGTTTGGAATCAACACCGTGCTTAAATCTATAGGACTATGAGAAACGAAAATCTAAAGCTTCCCAGCAACTTTTGCAATGTCGTACATAACATTAGTATCATAATCATTCTTAATTGCTTTCATACCTAATAACGTGTTGTTTGATGGCAACGTGTAATAAAGAGTAGTGAATCGTCTTGGTATTTTCCATTTTAGATAACTAACCATATCTTCAAAATCCATTGGAAGAACATGAATATTTAGTAATGAACCATCTTGGTAGGTTAGCGGGTTAAGTTTAAATTCTCCGTTGTGGTTTACATCGAACTCGAAAGTAGTATTAGAAGACGTCGACATATTTTGAAAGTAAGAAGTGTTAATTGAAATATATTTGTTGAAAATATGTAGTTGTATACATGTATATATATATTAATTGCAAAGCATAAAGTTGATAAGTCAATTTTGTGTCAGAAATGATAAGTCATTTCGATGTCTAAATATATCATTTTTATTGTTACACACTAAAACAAGGAAAGTAGATGATACAAACAATTATAAAAGATTGTTTCTTATTAACTAGTCAAATAACTTTTTTGCACAAATAAGTTTTCCTTGATTTTTTGTTTTGTTTGTCTCATCTTTGTGCTGCTCGGCCACGACAAGTGGGGATAGCTCCACCCGAGAAACGTACATATGTAGTTGGTTTTGATGAGTTTGAGTGTACGTAAGTATCATGTCGCGCTCTTATATAGCATCAGGCAAAGGTATAAGACTTGAATCAAAACTACAATTAGGTTTCTTTATATAAAGAAATGTTGGGGTGTTTTCATCGTAACCCAAATAGTTTGTTAATATTAATTTCACTTGATCGGTTGAAAAAGTGTCCAACTCTACAGGATCTGTGGTAGCAACCATCTCACCAACAAATTCTCTTCCAGGCGGACTAGTGAACCTTCCATAATGGTGTAGTAGGACCTTCAATGTCATTGTTTTAAATTTAAAATGAGTTAATGAAACAGTGTAATGTTGTTGTTGAAGTTGAACCATAACTATGTAGTTTATATAGTGTGACCCACAACCACATTTATTGTTTTTCATTAATGACAATGAGGTTGTCATAAATCACGTAAAATACTAAGTGATGAAACCAATGTCAAGGACTTGTCAACTCAATGTTTCTATATAGTCATTGAATTGTCTAATCAGTCATTGAATTATCAGTATCATGTCATAAATCGCGTAAAATACTAAGTGATGAAACCAATGTCATGGACTTGTCAACTCAATGTTTCTATACACTCATTGAATTGTCTAACCTGTAACAGATATCATTGTCTATAACCATTTATGTGTCATGTCCGGAGCATTTAAAGCCACAAGGTTCAATTATTTATGTAGTGTTGTTGTACTAACATATTAATTTTAATTGAAAATGAAATATATTACAGCATTCATAGCATATATTACAAATTAACAACAAACCAACAAAAATCATTAAAATGTTTAAAAACCAAACGACTTAAACCAATTATTTGAACCATTCGTGTTTAGATCATCTAGATGTTGCGATGCATATTGCTGAGAATCGTATTGTTCATACATTTGAGCTGATTCTGTGTGATGTCCATCGTATGCTTGAGATGTGTTTGTGTGATGTTGCTCGTAAGGTTGTGATGGGTATGTGGTTTTACCGTATTGTTGTGATGGGTATGTGGTTTCACCGTATTATTGTGATGGGTAATGGTTATAACTCTGGAAAGTGTTTCATACTGTTGATGTGGGTTGTAGAATGATGGTTGGTCGTTTTTTGGAATTTCTTGATCATATTGTCTACGTATGTGTATGTAACACCCTCAAATCTGAGCACGCAGCGGAATGTTTGAATATCCGAGGGCGTTACATTTATGGATCAATAGCACAAGATTCTGAGAACGACTACTAAACGTGTCGTTTGAAAAAGATACATTGGATTAACAAAATACTTGTTTGTTACATAAGCCCATGGCTTCAAATTTGTTCAACAATATAAATAAAGATTCCGGTTTATAACAATTTTCCCAAAATGTAATAAGACCCCAAATCTTAAGTGTTGACTCTTCAATTATTGACTTCCAATGTATCATCGCACCTCGTGCCTTATTGACCTGAAAAACATGCTTAAAACGTCAACATAAAGTTGGTGAATTCATAGGTTTATGTAAATCAATAGTAGGACCGCAAGATTTCCAAGTGTATGATTTAGCAACACATGCAAACATCATAAAAAGTGGTCACGTTTTCCTAAGCTCATGACACTGAGGCTCGACATGTATGAATGCAAAATATTGCCAATGAATGCCCGTGAATGATGTTCTAACCCGAAACATCCCGAATCCGACATGGTATACGTTCGTTCCCAGTGATAGCTAATCACCCGAACGGGGATCGTCAATCCCAAATAGATCTATCAATAACATTCGCGCTCACACAATGCAGTTCCCAACTACAACTATGCAACTAACAGTTCATGATAAAGGGCTCAATGGGTTATCGCTACTTAGGCAAACACGTGATCGTTGTATAAAATGTACACTTGCGTCCAATTTGTAAAACAAAGCATGTTCTCACCCCAAAGATGTAAATCATTTAAATAACATTAAAACATGGGGCTATGAACTCACCTTAGCAGGTAGTTCTCTGAATGATAATAAATATCCAAGTAAGAAATGAATCACACCGTCAAGTACCTAAGTAAATACGGTCAAGTCTTAGTCTACGCATTTAAGCCAACGACTCATTGTATAAACTAAATTCCATTTCAAGTTTATATATACTGTTATCACTTGTGTGGTGGTGCACATGATTATCGTATTTACAATCTCGTTGTTTCTCGAAAAACGTGAAATCGTCATTTAATAAATTACACTTTATTTATTAAATTGTTACTTACGCCCGTTAATAATCCGAACATATTTATATTCGATTGTCTCGTTAAACGTTTAATTAATTCCGCCTTGTTCATAAAATACTTTCAAGTATTTTGTTTTACACTTTAACCCTAGGTCTGTAAAATATAAATATTTACACTTCAAACCTTCTAGTTTCAATAATGACATAACTAGTCCCTTAACTTTTGAAATTTACAACTTAGGTCCTTATGGTTTTAAATTAGTCCCTAACGTTTCAGAATGTACAGAAATGGTCCTTGGAGTTATTAGATTCAAAAATGACAATTTTAAACCTTTAAGTTTCGAAATTGTCAATTTTTGTCCCTATACTTGTAAAATTTGCGTTTTAACTCTAATTAAGTTTCAACAAGTGACAAAATGACTTTTTAAGTTTAATTAAGCTGCGAAAATCAATTGGCTTATAAATAAGCTCCATTCGAGCTTATTTAGGCTTAATGGGCCGGTTTGGGCCCATTAAGGTCCAAAATGAGTTTTAATGATCCAAACTAGTTTTAATAGGTTCAACACGTTTAATAAGTCCAATTAAATCTAATAAGCTGCCAATAAGCTCAGCGAGCTTATCTTGGCTTATTTTGAGCTTATTGGGCCCGAAAGCCCAATAGCTTACTCGTCAAACACCCTTAAGGGTTTATGGGTTTTGCTAGCTCATTTCCAACTTGTATTAAGCCCAAACAAACTGTTTTTATTTCGGCTTATTCAAAATAAGCTAATAAGCACTCCTATTGGGCTGGCTTGGGCCTGTTAAGGCCCGATAAGGGTTTTAAGGTGTTTCGTTGGGTCCATTGGGGTCCATTAAGTGCATTTAAGTCTATTAAGCTTATTGAGCTCTCATAAGCTCACCAATAAGCTGCCCAAGCTTATTGTGAGCTTATTCGTTTATTTAGGGCTCATTAATGGGCTAGAAGGTCCATTAAGGGTTCGAATGGGTTTCTAAATAAAATGAAAGCCCTATGTGAAGCAAATGAGCACTTCAAGATCATGATTAAGCCCGAGTGGCTTATTAATAAGCTGTGGCTTATAAATAAGCCCTCGTTGGGCCTTGTTGGGCTCGATAGAAGCCCGATAAGGGTTCTAACGGTTTGGGCTTTATTCCTTAGAGTCCACTAGCTTATCTAGGCTTATAATAAATCTTATAAGCGGCTTAAGTTTACAAATAAGCCATCCTAGCTTATTTGTGGCTTATGGGTCTTGTGGGCTCACAAAGATGGGTCGTGAAGTTCAATAAGAGTCTGAATGGTTTATTAAGGTCTCACGGGGGTTTCGTCAAATCGTCTAGCATCAAAACGATGTGCCTAGCATTTCCTAATCATGACCCATAACATGCAAATGTTTGAGAGTCTCATATACTCCCTCCCTAGCCATGTCGTTACGTTTTATTTAAAAGTTTACGTGTAGCTTTCTTATATTTTCGTGCCTAGGGTTATTGTTTATGTTGAAGTCACTAGTGTGTCCCTAACCATCATTGTACATGTGTTTTAACGAGTCCTCGCCCACACAAATGATATCCTACGCCACATTAGGCACGCACACTTTATATATATCGTGACATACGTTTAAAAATTCAAAAGGAAATGATATTATGAAATGTAAAGTGTTGTTGTAACTTACAAAGGTCCTATAGCTTTTAGATAGAGGAGTGGACGTGTAGTGTACAAATCCCTAGCTCGTATAACTCTTGTGTGACAGCCTTAGTGCTTATAGGTTCGAATGAAAAGAAGTGGGAGGTGTTTGCTTGCGGTTTGTATCCCGAACAAGAGAAGAGAGAGTAAGGGGTGTGTGGGTTAACTACAGAGTGTCAAATGGTGAGATATTGAATGTATATTTATAGGCAATAAAGCTAGTTAGGTTCATTAGTTTCTAACAAGCAAAAGTCAACCCTAGATTAGTGGTTTGGGGCTTTCTAGATAGTCACACATCGGTTTTTGCTAAACACTCAAGTACCACTCTTTAATGACTATAATTATTAGTACTGATTTAGTTGATATTTGAAATTCTTATGGTTTTGTGGGTTGATGTTCTTAGCGCGGTTGCTTAAAGAATAAAAGGAAAGAAATGGTTATTAACCATTGGTTACTTGGCTAATAAGAGACATTAAGTACTATCCTTAATTGGTTTGAGGATGTACTAGTACTTTAAGATTGTTTAGAAGATTTGATTTAGCTAGTATACACTAAGGACGATTTATGTGGCTTTCCTTGTACCCACATTCGGCTATTTCATGTTACTAATACAAGATTTGGTCAAGTTTTGTGTTTAGGCGTTTAAATTGGGTATTGGTTTGAGCCTAGGTAATTCTAGGTATTTCCGGGGTGCGTCCAAATGTATTTTATTGCGTCGCGTAATCCTTTTACGTGACAATAAAAATAAAATACGCAAAGTACATAATTATCTTCCTAATAATTATATATTACTTGGTGGATGTAAACCTTAATTTATTTGATGACCGTTTACATTCATTGATTATTTTTAGTCTACGCGATTTAGCTTAAAGGTAAATATTAAAAGTAAACGCGTACCGGACTAAAATAAATAGTGATCATTAATAGAGTCGTACAATGACACAAAAATGAGAAATGTTACAATAAATGGTAATGGGATTCATGTGGACCTTAGTAAGTTGAAGCTTTTTAAACGAATTGAAAGCCTAGAACTCCGCTATGATGTTCCATTAGTTATTTAGCGATTGGACTGCGATTATTACTGTAGGTTCATTGAGAACTTTTCTAAGATAGCTAAGTCTCTTACTATCTTGACTCAGAAGTGTAAGACTTTCGATTGGGGTGAGGAACAGGAATTGGTATTTCAAACTTTGAAGGATAAGTTATGTAATGCGGCGTTCTAGCTCTCCCCAATGGACCGAAAGACTTTGTGGTATATTATGATACGCTCGGGATACGGCTAGGCTGTGTGTTAATGTAAAGAGGTAAGGTGATAGCCTACGCGTCTAGGCAGTTGAAAATTCATGAGAAGAATTATACGACCCATGATTTGGAACTGGGAGCAGTGGTGTTTGCCTTTAAGATTTAGAGACATTATATGTATGGGACAAAGTATGTCATCTATATGGACCATAAGAGTCTTCAGCATATCTTTAGTCAGAAAGAGTTGAATATGCAATAGCGTCGCTGGATAGAGTTGTTTAGTGATTATGACTGTGAAATTCGCTACCATCCTGGTAAGGCGAATGTGGTGGCTGATGCCCTAAGTAGGAAGGAAAGAGTAAATCCTAAGAGAGTTAGAGCTATGAATATGACCCTTCAGTCGAGTAGCAAGGATAGGATATTGGCGACTTAGAAGGAGGTTGTGGATGAGTCTGTAGGATTGCAGAAAGGTTTGGATAAGATGATTAAACTTAGGAGTGATGGAGCATTGTATTACCTGGATCGAATGAGGGTACCTTTTAAGGGTGATGTGAGAATCCTGATAATGGATGAAGCCCATAAGTCAAAGTACTTTGTACTCCCAGGAGCTGATAAGATGTATTATGATTTGAATAATAGGTACTGGTGGTCATTGGTATGAAAAAGGACATAGCTGTGTATGTTAGTAAGTGTTTGACTTGTTTGAAGGTTAAGGCTGAGCATCAAAGGCCATCTCTGGAATGTGCTACAGCTACATGATATTCCCGAATGAAATGGAAGGGATAGCTGATGGGTTTGTGTGCTAAGTTGCCTAGGACTAGTAGTGGGCACGACACGATCTGGGTAGTCATTGTGAACCAATTGACTAAGTCTGCTTATTTTCTACCTATGCGTGAGGATTATAAGATGGATAGATTGGCTAGGTTGTATTTAAATGAGATTGTGGCTAGGCATGGTGTGCCGATCTCGATCATATCTGATCGTGATAGTCGGTTCACGTCGAGGTTTTGGCAGTTAATGCAAGAAGCATTATGAACTCGTTTAGACATGAGTACGGCTTACCACCCTCAGACTGATGGTCAAAGTAAGCATACTATTTAGACTTTGGAAGACATGCTTAGAGCGTGTGTCCTGGGGAACTTCGGGGAAGTTTGGCATTTTTGATTCATCTTCGGATGGTAGTGTTTTATATTACATATAGATTATCATTCTTTACTAGGGTGAGATGTGATCCTTTTGAGTATTGTATGGTTGAATGTGTCTTTTCGCCATTTTTGTGGGCTGAGATTAGAGAAGGTCACAGGTGCTCTGAGTTTAGTGTAAGAAACCTCTGAGAAGATCTCGCAGATGAAAGGATAGACTTTAAGGTTGAGCGAGATCGTCTGAAAAGTTATGTCGATACAGAGGTGGATGATTGCCTCTAGAGTTTAGTGATGGTGCTAGATTTGACTCAAACATCACCTTGAAAGTATGTGGTATGCTTTTGGGAAGGAAAGGGAAATCTAACACATAGTTTGTTAGAGGTTTTGAGATCATTGAGAAGGTAGGCCCTGTTGCCTACATGTTTATGATTTGCCTGAGGAATTAAATGTGTTTCATGACACGTTCCACGTTGTTCAAACTTAAGATGTGTTTGGTGGCCTGATCCAACACTGCAAGAATGCCTTTGATAAGATTCGAATTGATGATAAGCTTAACTTTATAGAAGAGCCTATGGAAATTTTGGAAAGAGAGTTTAAGAAGCTTAAGCGTAGTAGGATGTTTTTCCATGTCGAAGGTTCTGGTGGGAATTCGAAAACGTGGTCTGAATACTGTGGGAGAAGTGAAGATAAGATGAAATCATTAAGTACCCGCATTTGTTTATTGATGATAGAGTTAAATTTTGGGGTCAAAATTCTTATAAGGGTGGTTTAGAATTTACCTTTTCCTTTTTGTCATGTTCTGAATATTTCATTTTGTCCTTTTGACTATTTGAACATTGTAGTGTACTTTAGATTATGGTATCGTGTTGACGGTGGTGATTTTGTTGAGAATTATGCTAATTTATGGTTTATTGTGAATAATAGTCCTTTTTAGAGGTTATTATTCTGTTATTTGTATTATGGGTGGTTTGACCCGTGAATTTTGAGAAATGCCGAAAAACGAGTCCTGACACGTCCGTTAATGTCCAAATGAGTTTTGAAGGGTTTAAAGTGAAAATATGGCAAATAAATACTCTAAGTTATTGGAAAAGTATTTTTAAAGTGAATAAAAATGCTAAGTAACTTTGGGGAGTATTTTACGGTTGAGTTTTACGAGCTTTTAAGTGATCCCGACACCAAAAGAAAGACCCGAGACCCTCTTTGGATACCATAACCGGTTCTAGTCTCATAGGGGACACCGAGACCCTCTTTGGATACCATAACCGGTTCTAGTCTCATAGGGGACATCAAGGCAAGATTTTAGCAAGTGTGTCCATGGTTGGTACACTTAAAAGATCCTTATCTTCCTTTTGAATAACACATAGTTCATTTTCACAAAAATATCTCCTCTTTCTCTCCCTCTTGGCGTCCGAACAAAGCACACACACAAACACTTTTATTTTTGAAATTTTGATCAAAAACATGAAGATTGGTGATATATTGGGTTGATTCTAGTGCTCGGGTATTCATTTAAACAACGTTCGGGTTGTCCGGTTCGTGTTGAAATCTACATTTTTGAAGATTTTCTTGTAAGTTTTCAAATTTAAATTTCATTTGTCCTTTTGGGTTTATATTGATGCATAGATGTTAGTTGTACAAGTTGATCGTTGTGAAAATCGATTTTTGGAAAGAAACGAATAAAAAAGTAGGTGTTTGGTTCGTTGAATTTAAAAGAGAAAGAAAGGGTTTTGTAGTTTTAATGTTGTGGTCGTGATGGTTAAATAACATATGTTGCTAGATAGCTTATTTTTTATAATAGCTTGTATAGCTTATTTCGGGCTTATTTTTAAGCTATTTCGTAGCTTATTTTGGGCTTAAAAGCCACGTCCTATGTTAAAATCACAAGGGAAGTGATTTTGATTATTTTCGTGTTATGGTGTATGTTCGTGGGCTATTTTTGAGGCTTATGGTAGTAACCAAATGCGATACGTAGCTTATTAGCTTATTTTCAAGCTTAATATAAGCATTGTGGAGCTTATGGGCTCGAGGCCCAATAAGCCCATTTAAGTCGTGGCTTAATGGGAGGGCTTATTGTGGTCTGAATTATTTTCTGCATATTAGTATGAGCTTATGTATATAAATTGGCTTTGGTTTTGGGCTTGGATTGTATTTTGGACGAATAAATACCTTAATGGACCATGTATGGGGCCTTAAGCCAATAAGCGATATTTAGTCGTGATTTAAGAGTTCGTTGATGGGACTTTTTGAAAGTGAAATGTATTGACGAAGTGATATTGAACGTTATTTTTAGGAAAAACGTTTTAGTAAACGTTAAAGATTAAGATTTTGGAATTTTGTCGAAAAAGTGTCGAAAGTTTGAAAAGTGTTTGAAATAAAGGATAAAAACCTTGGAAAACGTTGTATGAACGTACGGGTCATGTCGAAATTTTTTAAAACGTTTATACTTATAAATTTTTACTTAAAAACATGATTTTCGATTTTAAATAATAAAATATTATTTTTAGTAGTTTATGTTCTTCTTTAATAAATTCACTAAAGACGAAAATTTAATTTTTCTCAAAAAATCTCTAAACTGTTTATTATGAGTAAACGTTTTATTTTCAACCATATTATGATTATTTTTACGGTGACTAAGGTTACCGAATGGGATATTAACTGTGATTATATTTATAATTATTTATTATAAATATTTACTTATATTACTTATCTATTTTCTTTAAATAGTATAAGTATGTATTATTGAGCAAGGGGATTGATATGATTGTTGGGATATGTCGTCAACCATCACACCACTAAATTATTACGGGTAATTGTACAACACGTCTAAACTCTATGCATCAAACGTGAAGACTGTTTTGGAAATGAATGATTAAATATGAGACATTAACTAGACTAGGTCGTGTGCGAACGTCGTTGCATTTGCTTGTGTGGTTGAGATTTGGTTGCTAAAGACCTGCTTGAGGTGAGTTCTCGTAGCCCCACTTTTTACTTTTTTTCCGTTAGGGAAAAATGATACTCAAATGTGTTTTGAAATGTTTTGAATTGAACTGTGCAAAATATGGTTTTGTTTTTGGGACAAGATATGTGCTTATGACTGCTATATGAATATTATGTGTTGCACGATTGTTTGGATCAGAGGGGTACGTATATCCCAGTATTTATGTGATTATTAGAGCGGCTGGGTACGCCTACCCTGATATGTGTGAGGTCCTGCCCTAATTTAGTGCTCCAGCTGGTAGGCCCTTTGGGTGCATAAGTGACATATGGTGATTGACTAGCGGGATTGATAGGTTGTGTTACATGATTAGCGGGGGATGCTAAGTCATGGGTTGTTTGCATATATATATTCACTGTCATATTGCACTATTGTCCACCGTTTTGAGATATTGGCACAGCTTTTGGGTTTAAGGTCAAACCTACGAGCTCACCAACATTATTGTTGACGTTTTCGAGTATCATTTTTAGGTGAAGTAAAAGAGGAATAAGTTGGTGATATGTGATAGCAGACTTAGAAGTATCCTGTGTGGATTTTTCATGTGAAGACTTGCTTATTTCTTTTGTTAAATTTTTAGTGTTTGAAGGTTTTGGTTTAAGTTTCGATTTGGACCCATGTGTGGGCTATTTGAGATTGTAAGAGATTCATGGATTTGATTGTGATTTAGGACATCACTCAAGGTTGTTCGAGGTTGATGGTCTTCGTAACACTTGAAGTTTATGCATTGTAGTTTTCTCTATATTGTATCTTGTGTTATGATTGATCATTATGTTGCATTCCCGAGTTTCCGCCATTGTCGGGGTGTGACAAAAAACCCTTGAACAAGCTGAACAAGGCTTCGAACCAGAAAATAAAGGGATACCTAAACGATAACAAAACACACCGATAAGTCTTACAGTTCATAGTTTGTCCCAACCCAGAAATAGGGACCGTTCTAAGCCAGTCAGAGGTATGATCATCCCTTTGAGAAGTCCACAAGGCCATCTGTCGAGTTGATAAAGAAAATGTGGACTCTGCATTTTTAGTAACCCATGTGAAATATATATTTGCCATTTTCTTCATGAGTTTGGGGGCAGTTGTCACACCTCGTCAACGGCGAAAACACGAGAATGCGACATAATTATTTACATCGCATAAGATACAAGGTCATACCATCCAGTTTATAAAAGATCTAAATTCACAATAGTTTACAAGTTTACATTTTTGATTCAAATTGTACAAGTCTCAAGTTAACACCCCACATGGGTACTTCTTAAAATTTTATTTTCTCCCGATTTACCTTGGTTCGCAACAAACCTGAAAATGATAATCGAAAAGGTCAACAATAATGTTGGTGAGCTCGTAGGTTTGAAGAAAGCCCAGTCGTTATGCCAATATTTTAAATAGTTGGACAATTGTGCAATATGGCAATGAATATATGCAAAAAACAATCAAAACCCCATGACTTAACATCACTGATAATCATGTACCATGACCTAGCATCCCCGCTAGTCATCACACCAGCATATACCAATGCTCTTGGAGTCGTAACTCCGAGGTCATACGCACCTAAAGGCCTACTAGTTGGAGCATTTACTTAAGGCATACCCTTCATAAACATAGCAAATCTATGCTAATCACATACATTTCCATGCACCTCGATGCACGCAAGGACAATCAAACCACATAATATTCACATAGTAGTCATAAGCACATAACATTGTCCCAAAAACAAAACCACATTTCGCACAGTTCAGAAAAACAGTTCAAAACACATTTGAGTATCATTTTTCTCTAATGGAAAATACTTAAAAATGGGGCTATGAGAACTCACCTCAACAGATGATAATAACCGCACAGATAAACTCTACACAACGCACAGCGATACCCGGCCACGACCTAATCATTAAATTTACTTTATTAACATTTTGTACAAAGTTGTCACTTAATGTACCAAGCGTTGTCTTCATACTTACACGAAATCCTTATTCGTATTGTAAAATCCTCCCCCCACATCACACACAAAACTCATTTTCTCATTACCAAAACCTTATCTCATTTACAAACGTTTTAGGTATCAATGGTTGTACTGGAAACTACGATAAACAAACTCGATGCAACTTAGGGACTAAAAGAGCGACATCACACATAATACTCTAAAATATAAAAATAAACCCAACAACTAAAACGAAACAACTGACCAACCGTTTTGAGGAAATCCGACGAGAAATGAATAAAAACCTAAAGATCTGAAATAACATGATAAACATCTTCGTTACGTTAAAGTATATATATTTAAATATATATATCTGATAATACATTAATAATATTTTATTATTTTTGTCTTTTTATCGGGCTAAACGGGGTAAGTATTAAACCTTGCCATCTTAGTATATCCACGTTTGTTAGTTTAATCTTGACACTTAATGTTCATTAAAAGTTACCTTTTGTCCTTTAGTCGCATCGACACAAAATAGGTTTTCTATAATATTTTCTAAGTGTGATTCATTTTTATAAAGTCGGACATGACTCGTTCGTTTACAAGAGGTTACCAAGGTTTTCAAACCTTATTTTCAACTCTTTCCAAAATTTCCCAAAGTTCCGACAATCATAATTCATTTTACAAAAGAAAACACTTTCTCTCTCTAGACATTCTCTCTCTAGTGTTTCTCTCTCTAAAAACTAGCCCTATCCAAGAATCGAACCCGTGTTATGATAAAGGATATACAACATAATTGTTGGTTAAACTATATGGTTAGTTTATAAATAAATTGTTAATAAGTTTAATTATCAAGTTTATACACAAATAAAGTGAGGACATTTTATCTTGGACAAAAAGGATAGGCACAATCTAGAGGACTCAAAATATACAAGATTTGTGGTATAAAGTATTGTAGAGGACTTGTACAAAATTAATTAAGTAATAGAATTATAAAAACAAATATATGCACTTTATATAAAAAGCCCACTGTTTTAAACATTTTGTTAGAATTCGAGTTAAATAAATTTATGGAATCATTTTATTAAAATAGTACATATTATAAGGATCGTAAGCATATAAAGAACTCAAAAAACCGAGCTATAACGAAGAAGTTATGACATTTACATGTTTACGATAATTAAATATATAAAAGTGTTTTTATAAAACTTATTTTATAAAAACCGTAACTAATTCGGGTCTGGTAAAAACAAGGGAATATTTTATAATAATAGTACTTGTCATGAGGATTCCAAGCATATAAGAAACTCAAAAAACAGAATTAAAACGAATAAGTTACTAGTTTTGCAAGATTTAAGTTTATAAAAATATTTTATAAACTGTTTTGACTATTCTGAGTTGACACATATTTTATTTACATAGTTTATCTCGTCACGAATCCATACATATAAATAACAAGCGAAATGGAATTAAAATGAATGAGTTATGCTTTTTGCAAGTTTTATATAATTAAAGACATAAAAGTGATTTTATAAATTTTTACAGAAGCAGTAAAAGTTACTGTTCATCTGTAGATAAAATATTTTAAATATAATATTTTGATAGATTTTCTTAATACGAAACCGTGGACATAAGGAACATATAAAACGGAGTTAAAACGAAAAAGATATGAGGTTTATAGAACCTTGTGCACTATTTTTACTTTTGTACATTATTTTATAAAACAATTAAACTAATTTTATAATATCATTATATAACCAATAAAAAATTTAAATCATATATTATTAACAAATAACCAATTGTTGGACAAAGATAATACTTTATTTTACGGATACAAATACGTAGACTTTTATTTAACAAATACGAATTAAACATTGTTTTGACTTTTCACATTAAACCAAAGCTATTAGGTGGTGATGTAACTATATAACTTGCGATGTTGTATTTTTATTAAATACATTATACGGCCTATAATTAATTAGGTTGCACTTGGATTCCGCGAGACATTTCACTTACGTGATTTAGATAATTAATCATTCACTTGAGGTGAGTTCATAGCCTCGCTTTTTATATAATTGCAATAATTTACAACTTTGGGGTGAGAAACATGCATTGTTTTACAATTGGACGCAAGTACACTTTAAATCGAATTACGAGTTTGCCTAAGTAGCTATAACCCACTATGCCCATGAATCATGAACTATTAATTACTTGATTGTAAGCGCGAATGTTATGAATAGATCTATTTGGGATTGACATCCCCGTTCGGGTGAGTTCCGCTCACTGTGCCGGTTTTCTAGACAACGAATGTATACCATTTCGGAACAATTTGGATGTTGCGAGTTGAACATCTACACGGGCACATTATTTGCATACATATATGTTGAGTCTCGGTGTCATGAGCTTAGTGCATTTTGTAATTACTTTTGTGATATTGAAGAATACTAGTAATCTTTAATGATATTATGCAAGAACTAGAGAGAGGAGTGGGTTGAAAGGATTCTAGAAAGAGAAAGTAATATTGAATATATGTTTGAAATGTAAGAATGAAACAACCAACCAACCACCCTCTCCAAGGCATGGATAGGGTATATAAACTACATACTTGGCCAGCCATGGGCCTTAACGGGCTTTCCATGGGCCTTGGGCCAGACTAGCTTACTAGACTAATCATATAACATACTACGGGCTAAGACTATTACAACTTGGAAGTGACCGATGCTTTTCTTGTTTCCAACAATCTCCCCCTAAGGGAGGTCACTCCATTTTACAAAATTTAAACCTAGCATACTATGCTATATCTCTTAGTCTTTAGCTCGTAAACTTGACTTTCTCTTGTGAATATGTTGTAGTAATCTTTGACTTTAGGCTCGAGCTTGTTCCTTTATCTTTACTTGTAAGTGGAGATGTGATCTTGAGCACTGTGAGATCATCAACCAAGCATAATCTCGTTTCACCATCTTGTGACTTTGTCATCTTGTGATCTTGTGACTTCTGGACCGACATGCTCATACCATTCTTGATTTGTTGACTTGGAAAGCTTTAATGTTCCATCTTCCTTGAATTTCTTTAACTTTAACACTTCGTCACTTCAAGAAAGACGTTCGGTATTAGAGTAGCGGAAGTCTTGAAACATGTACTTGAGCTTTCATGATGTCTTTATGTTTGTCGGTCGGGTATGAGCATGTGGTTACGAATCTTGTGAGTCAACTGGAATCAGGTACCTTCACCACCATATTTAAGTAGCCTGCATTAAAACAGTTAGCAATAAAGCGAGGGGACGAATATGGCTTTGTCATTCGTCATGTGTTTGGTTGGAGTAACCTTCGAAATCCAAGGATCGACACTATGATCAGGTAAGATTCAATTTTAAAGAATCGCCTTGACAGGATTTCCGCTAAAGTAT
This sequence comes from Tanacetum coccineum, assembly GCA_026074375.1. Taxonomy (NCBI): domain Eukaryota; kingdom Viridiplantae; phylum Streptophyta; class Magnoliopsida; order Asterales; family Asteraceae; genus Tanacetum; species Tanacetum coccineum. The sequence continues at coordinate 90,839 of BQNB010007057.1, forward strand.
AGAATCCTTTCTATCACTTTTGGCATTAGATTCATCATACTCATAATGTTCTCATACCGGAAATCTCAAAGCAGACAGCACGATAAGAGTGAACCAGTGAGTACTTAACTCACCGAGTTGAAAATAGAAAAACTCGATTGAAAATCAATCGACGAGCACTTTGCAAAAGTGGTATTTTGTAACACATCGAGAGTGTTGATCTTCCAAAAATTCATCTTCAAGCGTCAATCCATAACCTGGAACAAGTTTGACTCTTATAATCGCACCATCATTTCTTCTAGTTGTCCAAGTTCGATTCGTATAGAATCGCACAAGTTACCTACCATACCTGTTTTGATGCTGGCTCAAGCAGGATTGTCCATCTTCATTTGAATGAATTCACTGCTGATGTCTCAAAATCGCAAGGATAATGCTAGGACTCTTAATATATATCTTGTAATTCGACATTATGTGTATCTTAGCAAGAAGAAATTGTGACAGTGTTCCTAATTGAGATTTTAAGGATGGATTAATTTGACAAGTGTCCTAATGAGATTTATGGATGATCTCTTTTGGCTCTAGACTTAATAGTGTACTTTGATTTTAGTGATCGGAGGCTGGAGCAGACTGCCACCTTTTCAATATCAACTAACTCGGAGTGAAAAAGTCAATAGAAATGCGTGTAATCTCCGTGAGAAATGAAACAAGTGTCTTTTGAGAGACCTTGAGTGGCTATAGGTCCATGACAGTCTTCAATGTCAGACAACACCTTAGTGTTTCCGAAAGTTTATGTATTGACTCGGATTCTGCCTAAGTGTATGGAGGGCTTCTTTCTTTACACCCTTTATCCTTACATTTCTCTTTCATTCTTCAACCCCTTCAATGCTTACTGAGACTTCATAACTAACACCTTGTTGGGTTTGTTCCAGTGTTAGCTCCATCTCAGTCGGCATTATTCCCTTTTCTTACTTTTTCTCCTTTTATCATACCTAAGGACTTCTACACTAACTAGTAGATATCTCTGGGTAGATCCCTCCGGTTCTGGCTAGATCATGGGATTTGAATACCTATGCTTAACCACCTTATATCTCCATAAATTTAAGAACATGGCCAGTCTTTTGGGTATTCCATCACAATCCTTCAAAAAAACCATTGAAAATTCAATCAAAGTGTTTGATATAAATATAAAAAAGATTTACACTTTGAGAGTTTTTCATTATCACTAAAAGCTCCCCTTAACATGTGCATCGTAATCGTAGTATATGTTAAGTGTGGAGTGCATTGAGTCCATTTTATTTGATCACATCTTTCAATACAAATTAGATCCAGGTTAATCACATTTTCTCCCCTTATCCAAAATGTTAACCCCTTGATATTTTGGATATCAATTGATTAACCGTTCGGGGACAAAATGTTATATGCTACCTATAAGGAACATTTTAATGCTCCCCCTTAATTTTTGAGGGTATATAAGATAGTGCTGAGTACAATAATTTGAAATTTTTTGAATTTACTAAGAAATTCTTGAAAATTTTGTACTCGAGCACTCCTTATTATCACCATAAGTCTACACTACATATATTCACAAGATTATTATGTACGAGGTTTGACCTGAATGATGAGAACATCATATGATAGAATCATATGGTTCTTTTGTCGCAGCCGTAGGTCTCCTTCGTACAATCTCCCACCAACGAACTTTCTAAGCTCCTCATTAACCTTCTTTCTTTCAAGAAGTTGTCAATCTAATCTTTCTCTGTCCAAGCACTCTTCAATACTGCTTTAACTTTCTTTCCAAGTTACGAAAGTCTTTGCTTCAAACTTTGAGTATGAAATAGATTCAGATACATATGTAACTTGAGCTTGTGTAGTTGGTGATGTCGGTGTTGATGTTGTCTTAGCTTTCCCTTAAACCAACAATCATTTCTTGAGTAGATTCAGAACTTTCTTGCAAGCCGCATCAAGCAGTCTTAATGTATAAAGCCCATATATCCGAAGTACACAATAAACCCTTTCAAGAATTTGATACCGCAACACCAAAGAAAATTAAGTCTCGAATGAGCGCATTTCTCTCTTCAGGATAGCGATGATATAAATTGTAACACCAAAGTCAACTAAGTCCCGGATATCACAATTATTCCCTCTAAGTAGTCGAAATGGAAGCACCTAAGTCAACTAAGTCCCAAATGTACTCATTTCTTTCTGCAGAATACTGACTGACTTAAGGAATCATCATACCTATGTGTACCTCTTTTATCAAATATTTCTACTTCTTTTAAGAATAAGCTTAGGGATTGACCGTTTGAGGAAGCATTAATTGAATCAGAAAGAACTTTTCTCACGTTTTAAATAATTATACTCCTAACACTTCCCCCTGGGGACTCAAATGATGCATACTGGCTAATGACGAGATGTCTCTTCCACCATGTGATTGAAATAGTGCACCCGAAAGATTCAAAACAGCCTAAAATCAAAAGAAGCTAACCTCAAAAGACAAAAGAAGCTAACCTCAAAAGAAGGCCAAGGACACTATCAAGTATACATCTACTCCTTCCCCCTTGCTGGTTTCGACACGTCGGAATCAGCAAAACCTTATACGCATACATATTCGAGATCGTGTTTGAAGAATTAATAAGCTTAAATCTAGTCCATGAGAATCAATTTCAAGGCTTTTAAAACTATGAAAGTATTTCCAAGCATTCCTAAGTCTTTTACAAACTATGAGGTGTTGGCAATATTGATCGAATGTAGTTTAAGGCCTGAATTCACTAAGTCTCAAATTGCAAATAAGTCTATAAAGATTTAAACAAATGACATCTAAAGCTCTTGAAGTTAATATAAATTAACTCCCCTTGAAATTGTTATCCGTCATTATCCAAAACTTTATCCATTATTTCATGACTTATTTTGAAAGACCATTTTAAAAGATTGTTTGATGACGCTTTCTCCCCCTCAAATAATGACCCGTTTTCTATTTAAAGAGTTGTTGTCATTGTTTGAGTGGTCGAATTGTCTTTGAAAATCTTTTTGTGATTACTGAAAACACTGATTCATTATGAAGACAACTTTTTACAAATAAAAATAAGATTTCTCTTATTTTAACACATAAGCGCACTGACACGTACACTAATGGAAACATAGAAAGCACGGGTTGTGATGCAAAGTAATCACAAGCCTTTGCATGGTCATAAAGTAGACCATGCCCGAGAATGAATTCCCGTTGAGAGGTCAAGTTTCCTTTTTGACGGAATACTTGCCTTTAAGATGATGACCGGGTTGCTATCTGAAATAATAGCAAGCCATTTGGCATGTTTTGAAAACATTTGAACTTCTGCTCGAACTTCATTTACAGCCTCGTATCATTATTGAATGACATTTCTAAGACCGTAAATGTTATCGATTTTCAGAAGACATGCCATTTTTACCTCTTTTTATATTTTCTCATTTTTTAATTTTTTTTCTTTGGTTTTTAAAATTTTATATTTTTGTATTTTGTTTTTATAAAAATTTGAAAAAATGAAAAATCTTTTTGGTTTTTATGGTTTTAGAATATATACATATGATACAGGATATATGAATAGGTACCACTACTTATTCATCAACTTCATCTGCCAACTGTTTCAGAGTCTCCGGCGTAAAACTTCGCATTCCCAGCTTGTTGATCAGAAACTCAATTCTATTTCGGCCAAGAGCTTTAGTGAAGATGTCTGCCAGTTGATACTCCGTATTGACAAAGTAAAGTTCGATCACCCCATTCTCAACATGCTCCTTGATAAAGTGAAATCTGATGTCTATATGCTTAGATTTGGAATGTTGAACGTTGTTGCAGCATAAGGCAATAGCGCTTTTGTTATCACAGTACATTGGAATTTTATTGAATCCAAAGCCATAGTCGGTAAGTTGTGATCTCATCCAAAGGACTTGAGCACAACAACCGGACAAAGCAATATATTCAGCTTCCGTACTGGATATCGCAACGCTTTTCTGCCTTTTAGACGATAGCTCACAAGTCTATCACCAAAAAGTTGTATACTATCAGATGTGCTATGGAGTGTATCTTGATAACTAGCATGATCCGCATCTGCAAATGCTGTTTGTGCAATGGAAGAATCCTTCGGATACCAAAGTCCCCAATGTACAGTTCCTTTTAGATACCGAAAGATCATT
>BQNB010007058.1:2028-63594 GCA_026074375.1 Tanacetum coccineum
CCGATTCATCAAACCAAACTTGCTTCTAAAACATGTTCTTTACAATCCTTCATTCGCATATAATCTCATTTCTATAAGCAAACTCACCAATTCAACTCACAAGGCACTCAATTTTACTCATAAACAATGCATATTTCAGGGCCGTGATGGCTCAATCACACAAGGATCTCTAATTGGTGGACTGTATGCTCTAACTCCCTCTCCCATAATAACAACAACTCTATCATCTTCTGTTTCTTTACTCAACTCCAACATCACTACCTTATGGTACTAGGACATTCTTCATTTTATGTAATTTAGAAAATAAAAGAACTTTCACCTTTGTTGCAATGTAATTTAGAGCCAAAATGTACTATATGCCCTTTAGCTAAACACCATGTTTTACCTTTTCCTTTAAGTGATTCTCATGCTTCTACTAAATTTAAACTTGTTCATATGGTGCATGTTATAGGACTTCCGTAAAACACTCAACTATTTATAATTGTAAATATTTTCTCACAATTGTAGATGACTACTCAAGAGCAACCTGGACATATTTGTTACCATCCAAACACCATATATCCTCTACATATTAATCATTTCATGCTTATGTCTAAACACAGTTCAATATAAACATCAAAGTTGTTAGAAGTGACAATGGTACATAATTCATAAACCATCAATTTATCACCTTCTTATAATCCAAAGGAATAATACAACAAACCTCTTGTCCCTACACTCCACAGCGGAATGATAGAGTTAAGAGAATACACAAACAACTAATTGAAATGGCAAGGTCTATCTACTTTCAAGCTCACTTTCCAATTCACTTTTGGGGATATTGCATACTGGCATCCACATATATCATTAACAGACTTCCCTCAAGAGTAATTGACAACAAAAGCCCATATGAACTCCTTTACAACCAAATACCTTCCCTTGAACACTTGAGAGTCACCAGTTACCAAGCTCACAACTACATTCACAACACATACAAATTTGGTCCAAAATCCACACCCACAGTTTTAATTGGTTATCTTCACAGTCAAAAGGATACTTACTTTATGAACTTTAAACCTACAAAACCATTGTAAGTATAAATGTCCTATTTGATGAACATATTTTACCTTTCTCAAACCAACCCACATCTCATAATGATCCATTTTCATCAACCCCTAATAGTGAATGCACCTATGAACCTACCCTTCATTACCCAAAACTGACCAGAATCCACTAACCACTACAGAACACCAACACCTATTTAGAACCCCTAACAACACCAACCTCTACCAATATATTCAACCCTCAAAAACTTAACACGACAATATAACAACCTCAAAAGCAAAATAACACTACATCAAGTTGATTTCTAAAAACAAAATCAATAGCTGAACAAATATAGAAAAGACAACTAAAACAAAGTGAATAATAAAAACAACAAGCGAAATAAAGAAAATTCAAAGTCAAACCTTTTGTACCCATTCAACCACCGCATAAATAGTCCACCAGACAAAACCTAATCCCATCCTACTTACAAGACTTTTAATACTCACTTCCTAAATATTTTGTCAATTCTTCATTTTCTAAACATCATCATTCCAATTTTATTAATTATAAAAATCTTTCACCCAAAAACATTCATTTCATTAATTCTGTCAATAGCATTCATGAACCACATTCTTATATCCAAGCTTCTAAAGATGTTAGATGGCAAGAGGCAATGAATAAGGAAATCTAAGCTCTTGAGCACAACAAGACTTGGATTTTCATAACATTACCTCTTGGTAAACCACCAATAGGATGTAAATAGGTCTACATGATCAACTTACATGCAAATGGCAGCATAGAAAGGTACAAACCTATACTAGTGGGCAAAGGATTTCACCAGAAGGAAGGGATTGACTTCAAAGAGACATTTTCTCTAGTGGCTATGATGGTAACAGACAAATGTCTTCTCTCTATTGTTGTGCAAAACCAGTAGAACATTAAACAACTTGACATCAACAATGCTTTTCTCTATGGTGATCTCAATGAGGAAGTTTATATGACTGTTCCACAAGGCTATCCTAAATCACTCCATCTTAACACAATTTGCAAGCTAACTAAGTCTTTATATGGTCTAAAACAAGCGAATAGATAATGGTTTGAGAAACTCACAACTTTCCTAATAAAACTTGGTTTCAAACAAAGCTATGTGGACACCTCTTTTTTCACAATCAATCACAATAGATCTCTCATTGCATTACTAGATTATGTTGATAACATCCTTTTGGTCAGCAAAGATTTTCATATAAGCTATCAAGACATAACTTTATGATAAATTCAGCATCAAAGATTTGGGCCCCTTACATTACTACTTAGGCATTGAATTTCTTAGAAATGACACTAGTCTTGCTATGACCCAAAGGAAATATGCTCTTGAACTACTTGAATATGTAGATTCTCAATGTTAAGCGTACTGCTACACCAATGGATCCTATTGTAAAACTTAATGAGACTGATGGTTATCTCCTACCTGACCCTTCTACCTACAGGACTCTAGTTGGCAAGCTACTTTATCTTACCATCACTAGGCCATACCTTTCTTTTGCTTCTCAGGATTTAAGCCAATACTCTCACAGTCTAAGATCATCTCATTTTGAAGCACTCATCAGGGTTCTTAGATATGTCAAACTGTGTCCTGGTCAAGGCTTATTCTTTCCACAACAAAATTTTTGATCACTTTACCACCTACTGTGATAATGACTGGGCCAGTTGTGCGACAACTAAAAGATCAGTTTCAGGCTATGCAGTATTTCTAGGCTAGAGTCTCATCTCTTGGCAAAAAAAAACAGTTGTCTCAAGATCCTCTATAGAAGCTGAATATAGAGCACTTATAGACAGTACATGTGAAATCTCAGGGCTAAGATGCTTATTACTTAATCTTGGAGTCACTATACCTACTCCAAACTTGGTATTGTGTGATAATGCTTCCACTATAGATTTGGCAAACAATCCTATTCAAAATGCCATGGCAAAACACATTGAGATAGATTTCCATTTGTCAGAGACAAGATCAGACATGGTCAAATTCTTCCTTGTTTTGTCCCTTCTAAATCTCAGATTGCAGATATTCTCACCAAAGGTTTATGCAAGTTTCTCCATGTTAATCGTCTATCAAGTTGGGCATTTGTGATCCTTACACAATGCCAACTTAGAAGGAGGAGGGGGGAGGATAAAGTGGATACACAGAAACAACCTGATCCAAACACACCCTCTGCTACAACTAATGCAATAGTGAAGAGTATACAAAAAGCAAGGAGTCCTCCTAAGATGAAAGTTATCCTCAATAGTAGCTTAATCCATTGTAGTTATATGTAATAGCTTAATTTAGTCACAAGTTGTTTTATGTATTCGGTCTATAGTTTAGCTTAGTTGACTTTTGGTTTGACTTGTATAAATAGTATCTCTATAATCTTTCCTCATTAATGAAATGCATAATTTTCTACCATTTTTCTCAACTGCTCAATTTCTCGATAAGTAAGATATATCTATGTATTTATTTACACTAGCCGGGTACCCGATAGCTAAATATAGTGGCGAGCAAATGTTGTTCATTTATATGTTTTTTCTAACATAACTTTACAAAATAATGACAAATTTTAATTAAAATAACTATTAACCATACCGATACAACTATTTCACATTCAAATAACATAAGGTTCAAATTAAAGAGAGTAACATAAGTAATTAAAGACATAATTTAAAGATAAACGTCAATACAAATGAAATGTAATAGACATTGAAAAAGATAACTCGCTAACAATATAATAATCGACTAAAATAATTAAGAACCTAATTGTTTACAAAAAAATATACTTTTACCTTAATGATTGATGAAGATTTGACTTATCGAATGATGTAAGCCATAATGTTAGAACCCATTGAAGTTATAAATTTTTAGATTAAAATTTTGAAATGGATTATCAGAATCAATCATGTATATATAGAATTCACAAATCAACTTTATTTTTATATAAAGCAGTAGAGATACATACTATTAAATAAGCGGTTTCAACATTAAATGTTTGTACCCACCTTTACCTTCAACGTTAACTTAAAGACCATGATTATGGTCATGTAACCACTATGAATTCATGGAGGAGGTTATGAGATTAATTGTCCGATTAATGCTCATAACTTCTTTTGACCAGGAGTTACAAACTCTTTTAAATGAGCTATTATTAACACATGCTAGTTAAAAAAATGTATACATTAAATCTGATGTGAATTTTAAAATGTTTATGGTGAACATTGACTAATGAATTTATACCTCCCGTGAGTAGCAACATTAGCAATGGAAGCGGCCAAAAGCAAACATGAGGGTATGATTTTGAAAGCTAATAAGCAAACTGGGCGTAGTCCTTTTACACATGGCATCCATGCTTCACCATCAAAAAGAGATCAAGCAGCTCAAAATATTCATATAGATCTAACAAAAAGTACATTGGACATGAGAATATTCATATAGATATGCCAAAACTGCTCAAAATCACCAAAAACACACCGAAATTACCTAGCGCACTGAAACCACCTAGTCCACCAAAGCCATGATCATTACCTTGGCAGACGGCGGAGACAATGGCGGTGGTAGCAGCTGACGACACATGATGTTGGCAAAGGTGGCGGCAAAACTAAACGGTAGTGGCGGCAAAATCTGATATGTGAGACGGTGAAATTTGATGGTTTGAAGAAAGAGAGATAAAGGTGTTTGTGTTTTTAAGAGAGATAAAAATGGTGTTATGAATTTTGTTAGTGTGTTAAGTTTTTATACTCAATGAGTATTTGAGCTTGTGGTTTACACTTAAATGTTGTTTAATGGACCGTTACAAATGGACCACATGAATGCAGTGGTTACAATTTGACTGAATTGATTACAATATTAATGTTAGCATTTAAAAGTTGACTGTATTAAAAAATGTATATGGTGAACAACATTGACTAATATGGTTTGTTATTTTCCTAATAAAGTAATCTTTTTTACTTAATTTTTTAAAACTTCTAAAAATAGAATGGGCTAAATGCTTTATAAAGTAGTATAGATTTGCGCTAGAAATAAATTAGAAGATATGTTACTAAACGAGCGCAATACATTTCTTTATTCATGTGCGCAATACATACATTTAAAAAAACTACTTAGCTTATTTGGCTAGAAACGAATATAACAAAATAATAAACCAAAGAACATAAACACTATATAGTGAGGTAATTTTAACAAATGAAATAATAAATCTTCTAGCATTTTGGCATATCAGGTGGAGGGGGTAACATTTTTGCATCTGAAGTCTTGCCATTCCTTACAATGAATACCATCTCCATTCCCCAACTTACATGTCGCTCGAAATGACAATGCATGAACCATACTCCTGATAAGTTTATGTATGTTTTAAATTAGATGAGCACATATTTGTTAATTTGAAATAAGAATAATTTACTTGAATTGAAAGAAAATCGAATTAATACCAGGATTGTTTGCCCTGAACCTGATGGCTGTCCAACCATTTTGAGGAACCGCAATTGTTTGTTGTAGAGGAGGATCAACAAGATTATAATTCAAAGGATCTCGTTGTCGATCAAAGTTACCAATTCCAGATCCTACCACGTAGAAACTATATCCATGCAAATGCATGGGATGATCTATTCCTGAAACCACGTTTGTTCCTTGGAATACAAGCTCTACCGTATCATTATATTTCAGGATTTTCACCTCTGTCCCGTTCATTGGGGTTTGTACCGAGCTATTCAAACTATCTGATGTGTAGTTGAAGATGAACGGTGGGTTATCAGGAAAGTCGTCCCCATAAATACCATTCATTCCCCGATAGTATGCTCCAAGTATGGAAGTCTTTGGAGCATCAAATGTAATGTTGTTTATGCTTGCAGCAAACCTTCTACCTTGTGGTCCAGCGCATACAGAGTTATTATCACAAGGTAATGTGTTAATCGATAGGGTATATAATAACTTCCTCGTGATTTTCATTGGAACGTCAACTGGATGATCAGTGCTTGCTAAACTTCTTAAGCTACGAGTAAAGCTGAAAGATGCATTTCTGTCATTAAAAGCAGGAAGAAGGGGTAAAAGAAGTGATGGAGATGCGGTGTAGTTTCCATGTACTCGAGTATGCTGTGGTGGTGGTATTATCAACTGACTTCGGAGTGTTGCTATATAGAATTTTGCTCCATAATAATATTGAATTTGGGGATGTGTTTGTTTCTTCTAACAACAGGTCTATGGTTTGTCCGGGTGAAATAGTGACATAATTCGTTTTCAATGGCTTAGTGTAGGCTCCATCACTTCCTACGACTGTTAGCTGATGGTCTGCGATTGCAAAGAACATGATGTTGTTCATTGCAGCATTGACCATACGAAGCATGTAAGTTTTTCCTTGATCCACCTTTGACATTTGTTGTTTCCAGAAGACTTAAATTTAAAAAAAACAGAAATTAAGTATGCTTGGTATATCTGAAAACAAGTCTAGCCGATATTTGGATAAAATGAAAAGAAAGACGCAAAAACAAGGTAGTACCTTGACGAGAACAGTTGTAACGATCTCCAGGTTGACCGTTGATTGTCAAAGCATCAGATTTTAGTGGATCACCTCCACTACGCAAGAAGTCTTCCATCACCGTCTGTATATCATTTTTCCACCAGTCACCTGCACTTTCAATTATTAATTCTATATTTTTTTTACAAAGTATTTGAACTAAGATGAAGATATATATTAGTTGACATGGAATGTGGGAAGTAATTAAATACCTAAGATGACAGGAACCTCTGCATGAGGTTTAGGAAATGGGTAAGTAGTACCAATCTTGGGAGATACGACTAATAAACCATGTACAGTAGCTCGAGACCAGTCGCTGTGTGCATGCCACCATAATGTGCCTTCCTCGTCCGACAGAATAATCTTCTGGCTAAAACGAGAACCAGGCTGAATCGGGCATTGTGTGATAAATTCAGGTCCATCAGACCATGGATATCTTGGCTGTTTCACACCATGCCTGTAATAGTTGCATAAAACATGATTTAGTACTCGAAAGCGCATATTATTAAGAAGCTACTCAAACATTTAACTACTCAGAAACATAGATTGATATATCTACCAATGAATTGTGATATTTTGTGTGGCTTGGTTGATAACATCAACGATGACGGTGTCTCCTCTACGCGCAGAAATAGTTGGGCCAGGGTATTGCCCATTAACTGTCAAGATGTTCTTGCTGCTGCATAGTCTTGTGTAGTTAGTTTCTTGAACCTGCAGCAATACCAAAACAAATACTAATGAGTGATCAATGCCAATAGTTCAACCCAAAAAAAGAGAAAGAAAAAACTAATAACACGACTAGACCTGAATAACACAAAGCTTACCACAAATGTATATCGAACTAGAGCTGCTTGTGCTTGGATATAAAAAAGAGCTGCTAACAATGATAGGACGAGAACATGCGTGTGCATGGCTGGCTATCTTCAAATGATCAAACTTATTTGGTATTTAGTTATGTGCTACTATGAATTAGAATTGCTTAATATGCTTCCTTGTTGTTAAATGATCGAATAATATATGTTTTTGCATGAACTGGTTCCAAGTATTTATAGTAGGTTAAAAAAGCGTCTGCTGGTGCTTGGTCATCTATATCAACCTTGAAATGTCCTCATGTTTGTACATTAGTCAACTCGTTTTGTGTATAGGGTTATTACCTAACATGCAAGCATTATGATTTGGACCACGTACCATGTTTTGAAATTTATAATGTTTTGTTTTTGACTTTATCTTAAGTCGTATACATATATCCTAATTAAGGTTTGACAAGTCTTCCACCCAATAATATTATACCGCTGTTACTTTTTGAAGAAACAATATTAAGAATTCTCATGTGTTCGGTTTCTTAGAAGTCCCAATAGTTTATATTTTCTGCTTCACTGTTATAGCTACAAAGCATTTGTTCTAACCATTTTTGTGTTACTTTGACGACATTACTGCAAGGAAAATAGTCAAACTAAAAGAGCCCATTTTATAAAACATCTTATTGATATTGCTGCATGAGTATTCTTTTTCCCTCTTGAGAAAATGAGGAATCCCTGAATATATTAAATAGTCAATATAGTCATTCCCAGCTTGATATAATAGAGTTTTCCTCTAAGTGCTATGGCTGATAAGACGTGTACATCTAGGAAGTGATGGTAGCATAATTTATTAAAACCTGCTGTGAACTTGAAGTGTTTGGATGTAATATATAGAAGTTTAAGAAGTAGTCATATAATCTTTGGTGTTTTTATATCAAATACCTAGTTGTTGAACAATCATATATTTAGTTTTTTTGCGATTTCATTTCTTAACGGTTACACTCGGATTACAGTCGTATAAATTATCTTGATATGAATTTCTTTTTTATGTAGTTAAATTTTATTTATCACGTTTATATATATAATTTCCATTGACAAATTATACTCGAGTCTTCCCCATTCTTACATGCATATGACGTTGAGCTCACTCTCACACAATTTGAGCTCTGAAATAAATTTATTGCCAAAACGACTAAGCCACACTTGTATGATGATCCTTTAGCGACTTAGTTTCTTTATGGGTTTAAAATTTTGCCTTGATTTCCTTTCTTTATCAAGGATGTGCTACGTACGAATCAACTTCTGCCTAAGGTGTTTTTGCCAACCCTTGGTTGTGGGCTCATGTCTCATCATAGACGTGAGTAATCGTTTAATCAATGAACAAATGATCAACTTTGTCTCTCACTCTCTCTGTAGTCATTTTCGAACCCAACGCCTTGAACAAAATACTAGCCCCAATGAACATTATTATATTAAATAAATTCTAATATATTTACAAGCACAACGATTGGCCTAGAATCTTATAATATATTCAACATGATAACATAAAATGGCAAAATCATGAATAAATATTTGGGCTCTTTATAAATCAAGTTCACATAAATAAAAGAATGCATCCTGCATATTCCAAATAAAACAACTAACATAAAAAATGGACAAAAGTACATGTTAGAGGAGACTCCTTTGGCGGTTGTGTATTATTCACAGCTAGCTATCCTAAAGAAGGCTCCATCGTCTAAGCTTTGTATCTCGGTTGCAAAAGCACATGATTCAAGAAGTGACATGGATCCAACAATACGTACACATTTCAACAAAGAGATGCTTTGGGAAAGATTGTTGGGTTTTTTGGTCATGGGCCACGCTTTGAATAAGTCCATGTTGGTCATGGGTCACGTTTGCATAAATCCCAGCTTTGCAGGAGTAGTTTTGTTGGGTTTTTGAATAGTTCCAGTCTAAAAATAGAAACTTTGCGGTAAATGTTGTGCCATTGTTGGTGCGTCGAAATAAATATTTTGCGTCGCACTTGGAGATTGTGGTATATAATTATATATATGCTAGTTATGATTTTATGATATATGTTCTCGTAGTCACGTACCGCTATATATATTATATAGGTCGCGGTTGAGACGGGAAGTTGTTTGCTCGAGTCGAGTTGTTTGATTGGATACTTTTGCTTAAGGTGAGTTCATAGCCTCGCATTTTAAATCTTTTGATTGTTTTATAAACCCGCGACGGGGATACATGCTTGTTTTTGAAAATCAAACACATGTGATTTTATGGTATGCTGGACCCGATTATGAGATATTTTCGCATGAGTAGCTATTGCCAAAGTCCCTAATATCATGAACCGTTAATTTCCCGGTGAGATAAATGCTTGTACATTAAATAGATCTATTGGGTTTGATAACCCCGTCCGGGGTATGGATCCGACGGTGAACACCCTGTCAAACGGACGTTTTGTATGGAGACGAGTAGGTATGAGGCAATAATACCTTGTTTCGGGGTAAATTTTAGACATATGAAAAGATATATGTAGTGTTAAGGTATCGGTGTCATGAGCTCAATGCATGAAATGAATCTGATACAATGTATTCGTTGCAATGTTTTTCCCGAGAACTATACGTGTGTTCAAAAGTTTTATACTCATTATTTATAAACTCTGTGGATTCACTCAACAATTTTCAGGTAACCAAGGATGATGGCAACGATGGAGTGGAGGTCTTGTGCGTGTGGTCGCTTGTGTAGAAGCTTGCTAATCTGTTCCTTGTTTTCTTAAAAGAATGTCTTTAAATTTGAAACAATTACTTTTCAAATGTCGTGATGGATTTGGTTATGATTTCTGTGGGACTAAACGCATTTACTCTGATTTTAAATAATGGAACACATGTTTTGAAAACGTCTCTTTTGGGTCGTTTTCTATATCTTGGTGTATTGTGCTTTGAAGTAACACCCATTGTGGATTTCGCTGCGCATTGTGAAAATGGGGGTGTTAAAGGTACAAAGCTAGACTAGTGGCCAAAGGATTTCACCAGAAGGAAGGGATTGATTTCAAAGAGACATTTGCTCTACTGGCTACAATGGTAACAGTCAGATGTCTTCTCTCTATTGTTGTGCAGAACCAGTGGAACATTGAACAACTTGACATCAACAATGCTTTTCTTTGTGATGATCTCAATGAGGAAGTTTATATGACTGTTCCATAAGGCTATCCCAAATCACTCCCTCCTAACACAGTTTGCAAGGTAACCAAGTCTTTATATGGTCTAAAACAGGCTAATAGACAATGGTTTGAGAAACTTACAAATTTCTTGATAAAACTTGGTTTCAAACAGAGCTATGTGGACACCTCTCTTTTCACAATCAATCACAATAGATCTCTCACTGCATTACTAGTTTATGTTGATGACATCTCTTTGGTCAGCAAAGATAATGCCTTCATACAAGCTATCAAGACACAACTTCATGATAAATTCAGCATCAAATATTTGGGCCCCATACATTACTACTTAGGCATTAAATTTCTTAGAAATGACACTAGTCTTGCTATGACCCAAAGGAAATATGCTCTTGAACTACTTGAATGTGTAGATTCTTAATGTTAAGCATGCTGCTACACCAATGGATCCTATTGTAAAACTTAATGAGACTGATGGTTATCTCCTATTTGACCCTTCTACCTACAGGACTCTAGTTGGCAAGCTACTTTATCTCACCATCACCAGGCCAGACCTTTCTTTTGCTGCTCAGGCTTTAAGCCAATACTCTCACAGTACAAGATCATCTCATTTTGAAGCATTCATCAGGGTTCTTAGATATGTCAAACTTGTTAGTTTATGGATGATAAATTAATAGATGTGTGTTAGGATCGAACTCAAGATCACGGGATTGCACTCACTACGAGTTAACAATTAATAAATAATATATTTGTTAATTTTACACGTAAACGTTTAACGGTCGTTAAGTATTTAACGGAAAAGACTAACGACCATAAGGACAAGGACAAGTACATAATTACATAATTGATGTTACATAATGTTACATAATTAATGAATTGATGTTACACAATTGATGTTACATAATTGATGTTGCATAATTAATGAATTGATGTTACTTGTTCACCAAGTATTAGGGTTAGGGTGCCTATATAAACACCCATATGGAGAGGTGAAAGACACACAATAATCCCTAAACTCTATCACTCCTTTGTCCTACATTCGACCCCATAACCTTGGGTTGATCGGATCGAATCGTTCGTTTAAACGCTACGTGTTATCAAGCTAGTGATTGGTTAACTCGATACATAGCGTGTGTACAAGATCGTGATACAATCTTCCTTTAGATTGTTCTTGGATTGTTTTCGTATAAACCCTAATTAGGGTTCTTGGAGATAATCCCTAAGCAATTTGATTCTTGTTCGGGCTAGAATCAAAAGGTATGTAACCCTAATTCGGTTAATTATTCAAACATGTTATTTGATCCTTTATTTGCTTCCGCTATTCTATGCTTTGATGTTATGGTTTAATATAATTGTTATGAAAGTATAAAAACCATCAGTGTGGGCATTTCTCTTAGGCCACAAGTTTTGACATGTACTTGACTGGAAGACGAGTTGAGATAGGGGATTTGTCACCGTCAAAAGTAATATTGTTCATCACAAACATATACATTAGCTAAACAAACTTTTTTTTTGAACGGCAAATATGGAATATATAAAAAAAAGAGACTAGCAAGACGCTAGAAACTTAAAGTACAATAGAGTCAACAAAAAGAAATACATAACATCAAAAAATGATAAAATCCCGAGACTTTAACTGCGAGGGAATCAAAAGGGATGAAAAAACTTTTGACACGAAGGCCGACGGATCGGTTTTCACTTCGGCAAAAGAAAAACCCCCCATCCCGGAGGCCGAGCCACCGGTTTTCACTTCGGGATGGATTTTGATGAAACCCAAACAAGTCCCGAGAGAAGGATGAAAAGAAGAACCATCCTCAAAACCGACGAAGATGCCAAACGAAAAAACCTTGGCGTACAGGTACGCCAACCCAGCGAACTTGAACGCCAGGTTCAGGAAAAAACCAAAAGCAGCTCTAACCATTGCCATTACGCGTGATCGAAAGGGGATACATAAGCCAGTCATTCCAAGATAACTTCATATGGTCCCTATTGTGAAGCCACGAAAATGAAGAGAAACGAACATTATCGAATAGATCACTTTTCCTCAACGGTTGAGAGCTAAACGTGACGCTATTTCGGTATCTCCAAAGCCACCAAAGAACCGAAGTAGTAATAACATAGAACCTGTGTTTTTTCTCTTTAGAAGCATGCCAAGAGATGATCCAATCATTGAAAGAATCCCAAGAAGAAGCTTGAAAAAGAGGAATATCACACCATCTAAAAACGAGCTTCCACATATCGGTAGCAATGTCGCATTCGAAGAAAACATGATTAGCAGATTCAACATTGGCATTGCAAGAAGGACAAGAGATGGCCGGAATATCCATACCACGCGAAGAGAGATTCAATCTATGAGGGAGTCGGTCCAAGGAAAGCCTCCACATAAACACATTGACCTTCCGGGGGATAGATTTATCCCAAGTAGTAGCATGAGCAAGAGTGGGAAGGATATTTTGGTCAATCCTATAACGAGCATCCTTAACGGTAAAAGTACCATTAGGACCAAGACTCCAAGTACAAGTATCTTCATTGACATCAATATTTAGTTGACCGATCTCATTTAACATGTCACATAAATAGGCAAGATTTCTAACACCAAGATTGGTCCGAGACCAATTCCAAGACCATTGCCCATTATTAATACGGTCAATGATAAGACAATATTTGTCTTGATCAAGATGATAGAGCCGATTGTACCTTGTAAAAAGAGGAGTCTCGCCTACCCAAATATCTTTCCAAAATCGAATACGAATGCCACAACCTGCTTTAAAACGAAAAGTGTTAGATAAGATAATACCTTTCGAGTGGAGAAAATTGGATGTTCCAACAATGTTAGCCCAAATGCCCTTGAAGCTACAACCATTTGTATCGAATACGAGTGCCCAAATGCAAGTTGATGTTCATAGGTATGATTTAAGCTAAATGTGATTTGTCGTTTTTTCGAAAATGATTGTATGTGCCTAATTGTGTGTGTCATGTACTAAAAATGAAACGGTGATGTAGTAGGATGTAGGTTGCTCATAGGCATGATTTACGCTAAATGTAGTTTGCCGTTTTTATGAAAATGATTGTGTGTGTGATGTACTAGAAATGAAATTGTGATGCAGTAGGATGTAAGTTGGTGTTCATAGGCATGATTTAGGCTAAATGTGATTTTCCGTTTTTGCAAAAATGATTGTGTGCGCCTGATTGTGTTTGTGATGTACAAGAAATGAAACTATGATGTAGTAAAATGTAAGTTGGTGTTCATAAGCATGAATTAGGCTAGATGTGATTTGCCGTTTTTACGAAAATGATTGTGTGTGCCTGATTGTGTGTGCTATGTACTAGAAATGAAACTGTGATGCAGTAGGATGTGAGTTGGTGTTCATAGGCATGATTTAGGCTAAATGTTTTTTTTGTTTTTCCGAAAATGATTGTGTGTGTCTAGTTGTGTGTCTGATGTACTAGAAATGCAACTGTAATGCAGTAGGATGTAAGTTGTTGTTCATAGGCAGGATTTAGGCTAGATGTGATTTGTCGTTTTTAAGAAAATGATTGTGTGTGTGATGTACTAGAAATGAAAATGTGATGCAATAGGATGTAAGTTGGTGTTCATAGGCATGATTTAGGCTAACATTATCAAACTAACTGCATCAAAGTTTGCATTATAGTTATTTGCCTAGTATATCCTACTGTAACATTATCAAACTAAATGCATCACTTCATAAAACTAACTGCATCAAAGTTCAAAACCAAACCTAGACTCTTACCCAAAAAACAGCAAAATCAAGCATACACAATCATCCTACTACATTAGAGTTCAGTTTCTAGTACATCCTACTCATACCCTTCAACTTACATCCTACTTCATTATAGGCACCCACAATCATTTTCGCAAAAACGACAAATCACATCTAGCCTAAATCATGCCTATGAACAACAACTTACATCCTATTGCATTACAGTTTTATTTCTAGTACATCACGCACATAATCAAGCATACACAATCATATTTCATAAAAACGACAAACCACATTTATCCTAAATCATGCCTATGAACAACAACTTACATCCGATTACATTAGAGTTTAATTTCTAGTAGATCACACATAAAATCAGCCACACACAATCATTTTTGCAAAAGAGTAAAGCCACATCTTGCCCAAATGAAGACCTACTACAAATACAAGTTACTAACGCATCACTTCATTGATCATGATGATTCTCTTATGCCAGAGCTCGAAATCTTTAACAACCTGAGTCAGGAAATTTTTGATGAGGCATCTTTTGATGAGGAGGTATGATAACTGACTTCATAGTCTTCCTACAGAATTGAAGTCATTCCTACTCTCACACTTAGGTTTCATTGTGGATTCACCCAAAAAGTCAAATACTTGGTGATCCTAAGTCAGCTGTGCAAACTAGGAGCAAAGTGTAGAACAAATCAGGAGCTCATGCATTACAAGGATTCGTTACTCCTTCTTCAACAAAAGTAAATGCTTCAGGGGAGGAACAAGTGGAAGACATAAGTCTAAATACTCTTCGAGGCAGGCCTATATCTCTCTCCAAGGTTGCCTCTTTAGCCAAGGTCTATTGAAAGGGAAGGAGTACATGTGAAGTAAGAGGCTAAGGGAAGAAAGTAGTCTCAAGCTTAGATTTTCAAGAAGCAGTTGTATATGGTGCTGAACACGTTAATATGGTAAAGGAAGTTAGTACTGCTAGTCTAAATTTAGTTACTGGCAGTGAACAAGGAGTACTAGTTGGTGATAAAAAGTCTTCTTCTTCTCCTGATAAAGGCCCAGAGCAGGAACAAGCTCATTATGATCATTGAAGAAACTCCTAAGAAGTCAAACGGAACAGTTTTTCAAGAGGAGCTAGCCTTGCTGAAGCAATTTGGTGGGGATACTTGACCAAAAAGTAAGAGGTGCCCCTAAACAAGTACATTTGGATTTCTTCCTAGCACAATGGATTGGCCCAGAAGAAGAAGGAATTGAATGAGCAACAGAGAATGAAAAGCTCAAGTTTCAGTTTGAAGCTCAGCATTCTACAAATGAAGAATGGGATTTTGGATTTATTAGAGACTTGATAAGCTATTTGCGGAGTTGTCAAAAGAATGCTAGGAAAGTGAATTATAGGTGAAGATTTTGAAAAGGAAATGTGATTTGTCAATCCACAAGGAGAAATTATTTTGCAGAAGAAAGAGCTAGAGCTTTAAAAGAAACAAGCGCATGACCCACAATCATAGCTGAAGACTTATATGATGAATTACTTGAGAATCAAGGGACATGGGAAAGTTCTCTCAGCTGAGAATTTGAGTTTTGAAGAGTCTAAGAAGGAATTGATAAGCTTGTGAAATCCGCGGATTGAGTCCTTTGCACCAATAAATTTTGAAGCACTGAGTAGTATGAAAAGATTTGGTTTGAAGAGCTTAGTCAAAGGCTCCAAAAAGAATGAAAGTTGATGAAGATGTTTGAAGCAAAGGGATGATGAGCAACCAAGAAGTCTGAAAAAGAAGAAAAACAGATGGCAAGGAAAGTATGGCCTTACAAGTGTGATAAGGATACTCTGAAGGTTCAGATGAAGATAGTGAACAAGATGATTCTGTCACAGGTACAAAAACTCCAATTAATCTTGTTCCTGTAGCTATGAAAAACACTAGTATAGACCTACTAAGTCATCAAGCAAGGGGAAAAGGGAGCGTACCAAATAGTTAGGGAAGATGGAACTGATGTAGTGTACATTAATTTTGGTGCTATGTTGAAGGTTATATCTAGAGATGATCTTACTGAGTTATATAGGATTGTAATGAATAGATATGGGATAGATGGACCAGAGGATGAGCTAGAGAAGGTATTTTGGAAGTATTTAAGGGAATATGTTTGAAGAACCTCTTTGTACAGTCCTATATGACGTGAATTAGGACAGCAAAGGAATATAAGTTGGAGATATTATGATACCTGTAGAGTACATTGTTTGAACTTGATTCAATGGATAATTATTTTGTTGATTGATAATGAACATATCCATTATTGCTGAGCTGTGCAAAGCCATGCTAGATAAGAAACTACAAGGAGGAAAACCAGATGAAAATTGCTACAAAATGTTAAAAATGATGGAAAAGCAAGCTGGTATTAGGAAGTAGTGAAGTTTGTAAAGTTAGAAGTCTAGGATGGAGATAAGAAGGATAACACTTGGTGAAGGTGCATGCACTAACCACACAAATGGGTTATCATGTGCACCATGTCTTAAAAACAAACCGACATAAGGATTGGTAGTAGTCCTGGACGCAAACGGCTCTTGGTAAAGACATTCTCAATCGTTCTATGGTTGACAACTTGCAAATAAGTTGTATGGTTTTCAACTCACATATCTGTTTTAAGTGAAGAGTTGGCTAGCCCACAAGTTTATGGCTTGTGGTAAAGGCTGTGGAAAAACCATAACTAGTCCATAAGATTATGGCTTATGGTAAAGACAAATTGCCAATTCCATATTAGATGGTGACACTTACCAAACGTGGATGGTATATCAACTTCACCAAGTTTCATGCTACTAAGAGTTGACTAGGTTACTCAATTCCTCACCATGGAAATTTACTTTTCTGGTGCAAAGGATTGACTTGCCTGAAGCAAACGGCTACAGGTAAAGGCATATCAAATCCGTTTATGGCTGTAATGGTTGGCAAATACCTAAGGTATTCAACTCAACAATGTTTCATGTACTGTGAGTTGAAATTGTTTTTAGTCGACCTTGGACATTACACCTTTCTGGTGCCAAAGGACTTGACTACTCAGAGTGAATGCTAAACTGGTAAAGAGACATCAAGCCATTTAATTTGCAATGATTCACTACTCACAGGAGTTAACCACCACCTGGAAGTGATTAAGAACTAGACTGAAACTATATGATTTATGTTATTTTAAATTTTTTATCACTTTATTGTCAATGTTGGCTGATATGATGGATTGTGAAGAGCTTTGAAGAATAGTTGCTGCAAAGATAAAAGAGAAAGCTTGAAGTGTTGCAGATCAAGTACAACTTGAAGAATTCTATTTACAACATCCTTAGAAAGCTTAAAAAAAAAAAGTTGTTTAAAGCTAAAGATCAAGAAGTTTTGAAGGAACTGAAGTTCACAAGTGAGATCAAGTTAGGGGAGATTGTTGGGAGAATAGATGTAATAGACTTATAACTGGTAGTATACACAGTTAAGTCTGGTAGTAATAGTTGTTCTGTTTAGTATTGAGTTAATATGGCAGTACTAAGTCTAAGTTCTGGCCGTAACTAAGTTAGTACGGTCGGGAGTAGCAGTACTTAGAGTTGTACTGGTCATAGTTGTTCTGTTTATAGTTAAGTCTGTTTATGTAACAGGAATAGTATAGTTATCTTGAGATATTATTAGGAGATTCTTAGGAAAAGGATATGTATTTTCCTTTGACGTTTGTAAAGCCCATTAGGTTTCTTTTGGTGATATGCCATAGGAACGTTTGATTTAGTTTTACCTTCTGGTTTAGTACTGAAATTAAACAATTGTTACTTTGCACCTTCTATTGTTAGAGGTGTTGTTTCCTTTTCATGTTTGTTGGATCTTGGTTTTAAACATACTGTTGCTAGTAATGGAATTTCTGTTTCTTTAAATGGTATATTCTATTTTAGTGCTATATCCGTGAATGGTGTGTTTGAAATTGACATAAATAACAATGTCCCCAAGAATAATTCTATTTTTAGCATCAATAAAAAGAGAAAGTTAGACTTGGATTCTTCTTATCTTTGGCACTGTAGACTTGCCCATATTGGCAAGACTCGCATGCAAAAGCTTCATCGTGAAGGTCTTTTGGAAAATATCGATGAGGAATCATTTGATAAATGCGAATCTTGTATATCTGGGAAGATGACAAAGAAACCTTTTAATAAAAATATTGAAAGGGCTACAGATCTACTTGGTTTAATACATACGGATGTATGCGGACCACTTAGACATGTGTCAAGGAAAGGTGCTAGCTACTTCTTAACCTTTACGGATGATTTCAGTCGTTATGGATATGTTTATTTACTTAAACATAAACATGAGGTATTTGAAACATTTAAGGTTTTCAAAGCAGAAGTAGAATTGCAACTAGGAAAGAAGATTAAAGCTCTTCGATCCGATAGAGGTGGTGAATATTTAAGCCAAGAGTTTAAAGATTATCTAAGTGAGAATGGAATAGTTCAGAATCTTACTTCTCCATTTACTCCACAACAAAATGGTGTATCTGAAAGAGAACTCGTACATTATTGGATATGAGTGCATCTATGTTTTAATCCTTACTACTCTACCGTTATCCTTTTGGGATTATGCCTTAGAATCTGCTGTTCGTATTCTTAATATGGTACCCACTAAGAAGGTTGATAAGACACCATATGAAATATGGCATGGCAAAGCGCCGAATTTGTCTTATTTAAAGGTCTGGGGTTGCGAGGCGTATGTGAAACGTGACTCAGCTGATAAACTCCAACAGAGATCTGTTAAGTGTATCTTTGTAGGATACCCTAAGGAAACTATGGGTTACTACTTTTATTTCCTCCTCCTCCGATGTGGTTCCACCCCACCCCCCTTCCCCCCAGTGTGTTGTGGCGTGCCTGAAAACAAAGTAATTGTTGCTAGGTATGGAGATTTTCTTTCTTTGAAAAGATCTCATATCTCAAGAATTCAGTGGGATGAGATATGATCTAGAAGATATCCTATGGATACATTACCTTCTGAAAACACTAGCGAAATTCCAGTAGAAATACCATGAAAGTCTGGGTGTCTCCAGATCGAATTAATTCATGTCCGTCCAGGTCCTGAAAGGACCTAAACGTGAACCCAACCGTCTCTGTGTCTAAACATGGAGGTGAAATGATGAAGTAGGTGATCATGAGAAACCTGCTTTAATTTATAAAACTGCCAGCTTGACCCTGGAAAATGTCTAAATATGGCAAGGTGCAATGGATGAGAATGAAATCCATGAAGTTAATAAAGTCCCCCCCCTGAGATGTAATAGACCAGCCCTCCTAATGCCAAGGTAGTTAGGAGTAAGTGGATCTTCAAGAAGAAGACTGACATGGATGGTAAAGTACACACCTATAAAGCTCGTCTGGTAGCTAAAGGCTGCACTCAAACCTATGGGATTGACTACGAGGAGACGTTTTCTCCTGTAGCAGACATTAGAGATATTTAGGATTCTCTTTGCTAGTACAGCGTACTATTATTTATGAGATTGGCAAATGGATGTTTAAAAACTGCCTTCTTGAATGGTCGCTTAGATGAGGACATCCTATATGGAGCAACCTGAAGGGTATGTTGACCAAATTATCCAAACGGTGTATGCAAACTTCAAAGGCCAATTTAGGGTTTGAAGCAAGCATCAACTGTCAAAGGCATAAACTATTTGAAGAGGAAAATCAAAAAAGTTTGGATTTATTCAGTTAACGTGATGTAGCCAAGTGTATATCCGCAAAGCTAGTGGGAGAGATGTAGTATTCTTAATCCTATACGTCGATGACATTTTAATCATGGGACAACAACATTATCCAAGGCTTAAGGTAAGTTAAGTACTACTTGGAAAATGTTTTTTCTGTGAAGGATATAGGAGAGCTGCAATGACATGGGAATTAAATATGATAGATAGATCCTGTGCGATTGTTGGAACTTAATCAAAGTGCACTACCATCGATAAGATTTGAAGAAATTCAGTATGCAAAACTCTAAGAAAGGTTTTATACCGATGGAAGTCAAACATGATTTGAGTAATGAAATGTGCGCTTCATCAGATGAGGAAAAAGCTTACATGAAAAAGGTACCTTATGCTTCGGCTGTGGGATCTATCATGCGTAGCTATTCAGGTGTCACAAGGGCCAGATGTGGCGTTTGCTCAAAAACTTGGTCAGTCGATATCAACAGAATCAGAAACTCCACTGGTTTCTGTTAAACCATATTCTAAATTTCGAGAGGAATACGAAAGATATGTTTTTAGTGTACGGAGGAAATCCAGATACAGAACTTGATGTTACAGGTTTCTGTGATGAGTCCTGGCAATGCGATAAAGATGATACGAAGTCTCAAGACTGTTATGTATTTAATCGTCATGGAGGAGCAGTAGACTGGAAGAGCAAAAAGCAAACAACCATTGCAATGCATGCAACGCAATCTGAGTACATGGCTGCGTCAGAAGCTGCAATGGAAGCCGTTTGGATTAGGAAGTTTGTTGGAGATCTTGGAGTGATGCCTTCAATAAATAAACCTATTAATATGTATTGTGACAATTCTGCTGCAATCATATTCGCCAATGAACCTGGAGTCATGAAAGGCGCCAGACATTTTCTGCGTAGATATCACTATGTTCGAGAACAAGTCGAGAGTGGTGAAATCAAATTGATAAAAGTTCACACAGATAAAAATCTAGCTGATGCTTTTACTAAAGCTTTACCTAGAGGAAAGGTTAATGAACATGCCAATGGAATTGGACTTCGATTAGCTAGTAGTTTCATGCATATCTGTGATTAGTGTTTGGATAAAGAATGTGTAAACATTATTATTGATAAAATAAACATGATGGTTATGTTTATTTTGTTATTTAATATTTGTATCTTATTTTACAATGTTTTAATCCTACCATGAATATTAAATTATTCTAAAAGTCCGTTGTCGAATAATATAGGAATATTATTAAAGTCAAGACAAAATTTAAATGTGGTCAGATATACTTAAAGTAATATTGATGTGATACATGCCAAATTTAAATGAAATTCAGATGAATCGAATATAAGACTTAATCCCAACCTATATGTTTGTAGGGGGGTGTGGGGGTATTGGGGAATGGGCTTTATGGATCTGTCATTAAGTCAATCATAATTAATTATCCTCAGACTTGAGATACCATAAACTGTTATGGACTAGTGCATTCTGTGAAGCAATATAACGGCCTAAACGTAACTGGTAGCTATATACGGATTGTTTTCAGAAGTGTTGCAAAATAACCCAAGTTATCTGGTTTTGAACTTTCAATGAAGGTTATAGCATCTGAAAGGCACCTTTCTTTCGATACTGATAAAGTTCCGAACAGGCTGGGGTATACAGACCCAACATATACAGAGACTAAAAGTGCACACCACAAGTCAGACATGTACTCCTTTGGGATCGTAATGTTTGAACTACTGTGTGGTAGGAAAGCAGTAATCGACGACGACCAAGATAATAAGTACTTGGCTTCGGTGGCCCTTGCCCATTATAGGGAGAAAAAACTCAACGAAATAATTGATTGGGATCTATGGAATCAAATGGACTCGCAGTCATGCGAAATTTTCGTGGAAATAGCATATGACTGCTTGAATGAGGAACGATCGCAACGCCCACATGTTAGTTTATGGACGATAAATTAATAGATGTGTGTTAGGATCGAACTCAAGATCACGGGATTGCACTCACTACGAGTTAACAATTAATAAATAATATATTTGTTAATTTTACACGTAAACGTTTAACGGTCGTTAAGTATTTAACGGAAAAGACTAACGACCATAAGGACAAGGACATGTACATAATAACATAATTGATGTTACATAATGTTACATAATTATTGTTACTTAATGTTACATAATGTTATATAATTATGTTACATAATTAAGAATTGATGGTACATAATTGATATTAATGAATAGATGTTACATTAGAGAAAGGGAGCCTATATAAACACCTACATGGAGATGTGAAAAGGGTACACACATTAATCCCTAAAAACTCTTTCACTATTCTTGCATTCATTGGTCATAACTTGGGTGAACGGATCGAATCATTCAGTTAACGATACTGTGTTATCAAGCTAGTAATTGGTTAATCGTTAAATCAGGCGTGTGTACAAGCTTGTTGGATACAATCTTTCTTTAGATTGTGTTTTTGGATTGTTTGTTATAAATAATACCCAAATTAGGGTTCCTGGGAGATAATCGCTAGCAATTTGATTCTTGTTGGGCTAGAATCAAAAGGTATGAACCCTAATTCGGTTAATTATCTCAAGCATGTTATTTGAACATTTATTTGCTTCAGCTATTCTATGCTTTGATGTTATTGGTTTAAATATAATTGGTTATGAAAGTTATAAAAAACATCAGTGGCATTCACGTGCCATTTTACTTGTTTGATATTACCGAAACCTAAAATCAATAACTAATATTGTATTAATGTTAAAATACATGAAAGGGTTTTATAAAAAAATTTTAGTCGAAAATTTTATATAAGAAACCATAAAGTACATGTTTTGATTAAAGATGTTTAATATATGTGGGTTACGATCTTTACGGGATAATTGTTATGTGTATTGTGTGGATCCATGACAAACATGCATGTTTATCATGGATCATGAGAATATATGAAGTAATTTGTTACGTGTATATTTTGACCACTTAATTTTAGTACGATAAATCTAAAATTCGGGAAGACTTATATATTGATTCTTGATAGGATATATGATAAGTAAAACCTAGAATTTAAAATTAGGGTTCATCGTATAAAAGGATTGCATGTGGCTACATGATTTACTTTAACGCATATAAATTGTTATTATGCGTTTATTGTTTAGTCAATTATTTTAATTACTTGTTTTTGTTTATTTAATTATGGCACCTTATTATAGGAGGAAATTGTTGTAAACAAAAAAGGGATTAATTTTCAAAGAAAATATATGGACTAAATCATATAAAATTAAATTAAGAATTGTTTTGAAGTTAAATAGTTGATTGTTAATTTTCAGAATAAATGTAGAAAAGGCTCATCAATTTGACAAACTGTGTGGATGTTTAACGCTTAGCTGTTCAGGAACCGACTAAAGAAGGAAGTCAAGCTTCACGTGAGAATTTCAGCTTGCTTGTGCGTCAAATTGGAGTTACCTAGGATATTTAAAGTACAAAAATTACTTTAGAGTTGGATTTGCCTCAATTTCACATCCGAAAACACTAAGTTGAAAGGACTTATGCAAAGTCGGTGTGGACGATAATTGGTTGGGGAGATGGGATCTTCTTTAATTGGGTTATCCAATGCCTCTACCAAATATGATTTATTGCTATTCACCTTAAAAGATAATAAAAAGAGTTTTTATTAAACATATGTATGGAGTTTGTATAGCATGTTATCCATATATAATTTTGATTCAATGTCAAAATTAATACTTAAACGTAAGTCTAATGCCTCTAATGTAAAGAGGACACTTGAAATTGCGATTAAGTCAAGTGAGACCTTGGACTATATCGTAACGGAAAGAAAACTATCATGATTGAGTGAGACCTCACATGGATGAGTTTGCGTTCTTTAGATTAGAAAGACTTAATTGAGTTACTTAGTGAGATCTAGAAACTCAAGGCATTAAGATGGGATGAATCATGTTTACAATGCACTAGTTTGCAATTGGTTTAATCCCTATAAATATCTAGAAATTGAAAAATGTTTTTGTCAATTTACTTGTTCGGACAAGTTACAGTTGAATAATTCATTCACAGCAGATCAAATGATGTGATGAGTTTATGTTCAATGTGGGTTCTAGTTTTCAAGGAAATACTTGGTTACTATGAATATTACTAGTATATTTTATTTTTTGAAAAAGGTTTATCGAAAATACTAATTATTTTTGAAACTTTTTCTTCCGAAAATAAACATTTAAGTTGCGTTCATGCTTTCTTGAACGAGAAACAGTTTGATGGCCCAAAATTTACTGAATGGTTCGTCGCTTAGGAATTGTCTTGTGAGAGAAGTATACTTTTGTATATTTGTATAAGCCTTGTCCGAAAAACCGCTGATATGCAACTGAGGCAGAAAAAGCGCATTCAGAGCTGAATATAAAAAATGGCACTTTGATGTGACTTGTATTATGCTTGGAAAAATGTACCTGTTTCAAAGGCTGTTTGAACAATTATTCCACCAACACATGTGGCTGAAACTTCGAAAAAAATGTTTGAGAGCCCTCTGCTGTAGAAATGTACTATCTGGGGATGCTCTACATAGTTGCAACAAGGCCATGGTAAACGGTTAGTGAACATGTTTTGGAAAATGAAAGGACTCATGCGGACCAATTACTTACACTTGGGAACCAATAACGACATTGATATGGCTGTTAACTTAATCAAAGGATTCCTTAACAAGGATTTGGTGATTTTGTAAAGAAACTTCAATATGCATTGCGTGGGGAAGACAGTTACTCGAGCTACACGCAATGTCATAGATTCGAAAAGAGTTTGAAAGACAAAGCACCTATCCATCAAGTATTTACAATACATATCTGGGTAGAGATAACAAGCCAAAACCGAATGGAAAGAAGTCAAAGGCAAGGTAAGGGTGATAAGCACAAGCAAGTTTGCCTTATCAACAAAGCCTAAGCTAATCTTTGAAGAGAAAGAAAATCCTAATAAAACGGATCAGCTTTTTGTCACCACTGCCCACGTTGCTGGGATTGGAAAAGGAACTGCCTGTTATCTCGAAGGAGTTGCGTGCAAATAAGAAGTAAGTCTGGCCGGTGTGCAATTTCAGGTAACTTATTTGCAAAATTGAGTTATTCAATTACTTAAAAATTAAATTCTCTGGGTATTATGATAGAGATGCTGGTATTCTTGTTTTGTAATAAGCTGCAGGGATTTAAAGTAGAAAGGAAACTATCTTTGGGGTTCAACTATTTGCAAGTGGGCAATGGAACCTCAAGCGTGTTGAAGCCATAGGAATGTTTGATTTAGTATTACCTTCGGGTTTAGTACTGAAATTAAACAATTGTTATTATGCACCTTCTATTGTTAGAGGTGTTGTTTCCCTTTCATGTTTGTTGGATCTTGGTTTTCATCATACTATTGCTAGTAATGGAATTTCTGTTTCTTTAAATGGTATATTCATTTTAGTGCTATATCAGTGAATATGTGTTTGAGAATGGAATGAATAACATGTCCCCACAGAATAATAATTATATTCTATTTTTTAGATCAATAAAAAGAGAAGTTAGGACTTGGATTTCTTTTATTTTGGCCTGTAGACTTGCCCATCTTGGCAAGCTGCATGCCAAAAGTTCATCGTGATGGTCTTTGGAAATTCATCGTTGGGGAATCATTTTGATAAATGACGATTCTTGTATTTGGAAGATGACAAAGAACCTTTTAATAAAAATATTGAAAGGGCTACAGATCTACTTGTTTACTAAATACGGATGTGTTTGGGGACCATTAGACATGTGTCAGGAAAGGTGGGGTAGTACTTTTAACCTTTACGGATGATTTCAGTCGTTATGGATTGTGTTTTATTTACTTAAAACATAAACATGAGGTTTTTGAAAACTTTAAGGTTTTCAATAGAGAAGTAGAATTGCACTAGGAAAGAAGATTAAGCTCTATTGATCCGATAGAGGTGGGAATATTTTAAGCCAGAGTTTAAAGATTATTAAGTGGAACAGAATAGTTAGAATCTTACTTCTCTTACCTCCCAACAAAAATGGTGTATCTGAAAGGAGAAATCGTACATTATTGGATATGGTGTGATCTATGTTTAATTTATACTCTACCGTTATCCTTTTGGGATTATGCCTTAGATCTGTGTTTTCGATTCTTAATATGGTACCACTAAGAAGGTTGATAAGAAAACACATATGAATATGGCCATGGCAAAGCGCCCGAATTTGTCTTATTTAAAGGTCTGGGGTTTGCGGGCGTATGTGAAACGTGACTCAGCTGATAAACTCCAACAGAGATTGTTAAGTTTATTTGTAGGATACTAAGGAAACATATGGGTTATATTTTTTTTCCATCCTGAAATACAATAGTAATTGTTGTAGGTATGGAGATTTTTCTTGAAAGAGAATCTCATATTCAAGAATTCAGTGGGGAGATTATGATCTAGAAGATGATATATGGATACTATTACCTTCTGAAATCACTAGCGAAATTCAGTAGACCCTGAATTGGTTCTAATAGAATTAATTCTGTCGTAGGTCTGTAGGACTAACGTGCACCCAATCGTTGTGTCTAACATGGAGGTTGAAGATGATGTAGTAAGGAATCTTGGAGAACTGCTAAGTATAAAAAAAAAAAATGCCATGGCTTGATCTGATAAGGTAATATGGCAAGGTGCAATGGATGAGGGAAATAACTCCATGAAAGTTAATGAAGTCTGAACTGAAGTAGACCCTCCTCCTAATGCTAAAATAGTAAGGAGTAAGTGGATCTTCAGAAGAAGCAATATGACATGGATGGTAAAGTATCACACTATAAAGCTGTCTTGTAGCTAAAGGCTGCACTCAAACCTTAGTGGTTGAACTACGAGGAGAGTTTTCTATGTAGCGGAATTAGAGCTATTAGGATTCTTATAGCTATAGCAGCGTACTAAGATTATGAGATTTGGCAAATGGATATTAAAACTGCCTTCTTGAATGGTCGCTTAGATGAAGACATCTATATGGAGCAACCTGAAGGGTATGTAAATCCAAAGTATCCAAACCGTGTATGCAAACTTCAAAGATCTAATTAGGGTTTGAAGCAAGCATCACGTCAATGGAATAAACGATTTGATGAGGAAATCAAGAAGTTTGGATTTACTCAAAATCGTGATGAGCCATGTGTATATCGCAAAGCTAGTGGGAGTAATGTAGTATTCTTGATCTATTAGTTGATGACATTTTATATGGGACACAACATTCCAGACTTAAGGAAGTTAAGGATTTTCTTGGAAAGGTTTTTCTATGAATGATTTAGGAGAGAAAGATGCTGCTAATTTCTGGGGAATTAAGATTATAGAGATAGATCTATGCGGTTGAGTGGACTTAATCAAGTGCTTACATCGATAAGTATTGAAGAATTCAGTGTGCAAAACTCTAAAGAAAGGTTTATACGCTGGCAAGTCAAACATGAATTGGAGTAATGAAAACGTGCGCTTTCATAAGATGAGGAAAAGCGTTACATGAAAAAGGTACCTTATGTTCGGATGTAGGATCTATCATGTATGATGTCAGTGTGATAAGGCCAGAATGTGGCTGTTTGCTAAAAACTTGGTCAGTCTGATATCAAAAATCCAGGAAAGGCTCACTGGGTTGCTGTAAAATATTCTAAAAGTATCTGAGGAATACGAAGATATGTTTTTAGTGTAAGGAGGAAATCCAGATAAAGAACTTGAGGTTACAGGTTTCTGTGATGGTCCTGGAATGCGATAAAGATGTTACGAGTATCAGACGGGTGGGTTATGTTTTGTGTCAATGGAGGGCAGTAGATGGAAAGAGCAAAAAAGCAGACAAACCATTGAATGCATGAAACGCATCTGAGTACATGGCTGCGTCAGAAGCTGAATGGAAGCCGTTTGGATTAGGAAGTTTGTTGGAGATTTGGAGTTTGCCTTTCATAAATAAACCTATTAATAGGTATTGTGAAATTCCGCTTGCAATCACATTCGCAATAACTGGAGTCGAGAAAGGCGCCAGAATTTTCTGGTAGATATCACTATTGTTCGCGAACAAAGTCAGGAGGTGGTGAAATCAAATTGATAAAATTTCAACAAGATAAAAAACTAGTTGATGGTTTTACTAAAGCTTTACCTTGAGGAAGGTTAACGAACATTGCCTATGGAATTGGATTCGATTAGCTAGTTTTTTCATGCATATATGTGGGATTAGTGTTTGGATAAATGGATGTTGTACATTATTATTTGAGAAAATAAAATGATGGTTTGTTTATTTTGTTATTTACATTTTGTATCTATTTTACATAGTTTTATAATCTTGATAATGAAATTATTCTAATGTTCGGTTGTCGATTAATGATATGGAATATTATTGAATTAAGAACAAATTGTAGTATTGGGTCAGAATAATTTAATACTTTTGGAAAAATATAAATAGTATATTGATGCTTTTGACATCACTTTCGCTTGATATTTAATGAGTTGAATATAGGACTTATTCCAATATATGATTGTACTTTATGGATCGTCGTCATTAAGTTAAATTCTAAATAGTTATCTCAGAATTGAGATACAGGAACTGTTAAGGATTTAGTGCATTTCTAGTGAAGCTTTAAGTAATGTAACTGTTTAGCTATTCGGATGTTTTCAGAAGTGTTGCAAAATTCATGAGTTTTGCTTGTAGTCAATAAAGATTTTGTTTCCTTCAAACGTTGTGAAGTTTTTTAAGCTGGGCCCCTGTGGGGATTGGTAAGATGTATGTGTTGGATACACCCAAAAATTTTCTGGAATACGTTCAAAGATTTGTAATCTGCTCAATCAGATAAACGGAGAAACAGAATGTTAATTAAGGGAATGACCTAAGATCCATATCTTATTAAAAATGTATTAGAAACAAAAGGATAATAATAATGATGGAATCATTAATAAGGTTTTTCCAGGAGACCTTACTTGAGATCGTATTACTAAAGGCATCGACGTGTAACTAGACGCTAACGATGTGATCCACACTATTAAAATATGTCCAAGTGGGAGCTGTTAGTTTTATGGACGATAATTAATAGATGCATGTGTTAGGATCGAATCAAGATCACGGGGATTGCACATCACTTAGTGTTAACAATTAATAATTTTAATATATTGTTAATTTTAACGTAACGTTTAAAGGTCGATAAGTATTTAACGGAATAAGATAACAGACATAAGGACAGGGAATGTACATAATAACATAATTGATGTTACATAATGTTACATAATTATTGTTACTTAATGTTACATAATGTTACATAATTATGTTACTAATTAAGAATTGATTGGTAAATAATAGATATTTAATGAATAGATGTTACATTAAGGAAAGGGAGCCTATATATAACACCTACATGGAGATGTGTGAACGGGTACACACATAAATCCTAAAAAACTCTATCCCACTATTCTTGGTCCTTCATTCGGCTTCCCCCCATAACTTGGGTTGATTCGGATCGAATATTCAGTTAATCGCTACGTGTTATCAAGCTATTAATTTGTTAACTCGAGAATAGTGTTGTGTACATGGAGCGTGATAAAGCTTTCTTTAGATATGTTCTTGGATTGTTTTGTATATAACCAAATTAGGGTTCTGTGAGATAATCGTATAAGCAAAATTTGTTTTTGTTCGATGCTTGAATCAAAAAGGTATCCATTATAGGGAGAAAAAACTCAACGAAATAATTGATTGGGATCTATGGAATCAAATGGACTCGCAGTCATGCGAAATTTTCGTGGAAATAGCATATGACTGCTTGAATGAGGAACGATCGCAACGCCCACATATAGGTGAGATTGTCCCGAGACTTAAGAAAGCATTGGAACTTCAATTGAAACATCAAAATGCTGTAAGCCGGTTTTCTCTCTTCCATCTATCTATCGTAATAGCTAATCTATATCTGTACTGTTTGCGGTTTAGTTGTGACCCCGTATATATGTCTGATTATACATAATTATACCTTTGATAGCATGTCTTCTTCCATTGCTGGACCTCACTCTCTATATGAAATGCTAACAAAACTTGAGTTAACATTTTTCAAGTTGATCAAAGAGACCATATTAGCTGGGTTTAACCGGAGAGTTTTAAACATTTTAATTTTCTTGGTTTAACCCATCATCCACATTAGGTTCAAAATTCCCCCCCCCGTATAAAAGAATTGCATGTGCTACTATTTACTTTAACGCATATAAATTGTTATAAATGCTTTATTGTTTTAGTCAAAATTTTAAATTACTTGTATATTGTTATTTAATTATGCCGAATTGTTGTAAACTAAAAGGGTAATTTATCAAGAAAATAAGATGGACTAAATCAATATAAAAAAAATTAGAATTGTTTTGAAATAAATATTGATTGTAGATTTTTCGAACTAAATGGTTAGAAAGGCTCATCCAAGTTTGACAAACTGAGTGAAGTTTAACGCTTCGCTGGTCGAACCCGACTAAGAAGGAAGTCAAGCTTTCAGCTTACCGAATTCTCACTTGCTTGTGCGACAAATTGGAGTTACTACACTATTTAAAAGTACAAAATTGCTTTAAGGTTGATTTTCCTCAATTCCACATCCGAAACACTAAGTTGAAAGACTTTGCAAAAAGTTACGTGTGGAAGATAAATGAGGGCACTCTTTAATTGGTTCCATCCAATTGCACAACCATACATGTTTATTTAATCTTCACCTTAAAAGTTAATAAAAAGTGTTTTATTAAACATATGCTATGGAGTTGTATGCATGCTTCTCCATACATAATTTTGATTCACATGTCAAAATTAATACCCTTAAACTTAAGTCTAATGCCATCTAATTAAAGGACACTTGAAATTGCGATTAAGTCAAGTGAGACCTGGACTATACGTAACGTACAAAAAGCTATCATGAGATGAGACCTCACATGATGAGTGTTGCGTTCATAGATTAGAAGACTTAATTGAGTTAACTTAGTGAGATCTAGAAACTCAAGGCATAAGATGATGAAAAATGTTTACAATGCAACTAGTTTTGGCAAGTAAATCCCATAAATATCTAGTAATTTGAAAAATGATTGTCAATTCTTGTTCGACAAGTTACCAAAGTTGATACATTCATCACTATCAATCCAACGAGATGTATGATTTATTCAAGTGTTCTAGTTTTCAAGGAAATACTAAGGTTAATGAATACTACCTATGTATATTTTATTTTCTTTGAAAAAGTATTATCGCAAAATACTAATAATTCTTGAACTTTTTTTCCGAAAAATAACACATTAAGTTCTCATCAAGACTTTCTTCGAACGAGAAACACTGACTGGCCCAAATTTCAATGACTGGTATCGCTCGCTAAGAATTGTCTTGAGAGTAGCAATACTTTGACTATTTGTAATAAGCTTGTCCAAACAACCGCTGATACTGCAACGAGTCAGAAAAGCCACATTCAGAGCAGAATATAAAAACAATTTGTGTACATTGTATTATGCTTGGAAAAATGTCACCTGCTCTTCAAAGGCAGTTTGAAAATTATCCACCCCAAAACATGCTGGCTGAACTTCGAAAAATGTTTGAGAACCTCCTGCTGTAGATATGTATGATCTGTGATCTCTACATAGTTGCTAACAAGCCCCTGGTAAACCTTAGTGAAAGTAATGGAAATGAAGGACTCAGGACCAATTACATACCTTGGAAAACCAACGACAAGATATGGCTGTTTTACTAATCAACAGGTCCCTTAACAAATTTTGTGATTTTGTAAGAACTTCAATATGATTGCGTGGAAGACAGTACTGAGCTACACGCACTGCTAATGACTTCGAAATAGTTTTGAAAGACAAGCAACCTACTCAGTCAAGTATTTACAATACAAAAAAGAAGATAACAAATCCAAAACCGCAAGCGAACAAGAATGTCAAAGGCAAGAAGGCAGATAAGAACAAGCAAGTTGTCTTATCAACCAAAGTCTAACCTAACCTTTTGAAGAGAAAGGAAAATCCTAATAAGGATCAAGCTTGTCACCACTGCCACGTTGCTGGCATTGGAAAAGGATCTTGCCCACTTTATCTCGAAGAGTGGTGCAAAAGAAAAGTCTGAGCCCTGGCTGCAATTTCAGTAACTTATTTGCAATTGAGTTTATTCAATCTAACATTAAAAATAAATTCCTGGTATATGAGACTAGATGCGTATTCATGTTTGTAATACGCTGCATGGATTTAAAGTAGAAAGAACTATCTTATGGGTTCAATAATTGCAAGTGGGCAATGGAACACAAGCACAGTTGAAGCCTTAGGAATTTGATTTAGTATTACCTTCGTTTAGTACTGAAATTAAACCAATTGGTTATTAGCACCTACTATTGTTAGAGTGTTTTATTTCCCTTTCAAGTTTTTGTTGGATTCTTGGTTTTCATCACACTTTTGCAATAATGGAATTTCTGTTCTTTAATGTATATCTATTTTAGTGCTATATCCTGAATAAAGTTGTTGTTTTGAAATTGACATGAATAACAATGTCACAAGAATAATAATAATTCTATTTTTAGCATCAATAAAAATGAAAGTTAGACTTGATTCTTCTTATCTTTGCACATAGACTTGCCCATATAGGCAAGCAACTCGCATGCAAAAGCATTCATCGTGAAGGTCTTTTGAAAATATCGATAGAATCATTTTGATAAATGCGAATCTTGTATATCTTGGAAGATGACAAAGAAACTTTTAATAAGAAATATTGAAAGGGCTAGCAGATCTACTTGGTTATAATAAATACGATGTGTCGGACCACTTAGACATGCAAGGAAAGGTGCTAGCTAACTTTTTAACCTTTACGATGATTTCAGTCGTTATGGATGTGTTTATTTACTTAAACATAAACAGAGGTTTTTGAAACATTAAAGTTTTCAAGCAAAGAAAATTGCAACTAGAAAGAAGATTAAAGCCTCTTCGATCCGATAGAGTGGTGAATATTTAAGCCAAAGTTTAAAGATTATCTAAGAGAAACGAAAATGTCAGAATCTACTTCTCCATATACTCCACAACAAAATGTTATCTGAAAGGAGAAATCGTAAACACTATTGATATGTGTGATTCTACGTTTAATCTTACTACTCTACCGTTATCCTTTTGGATTATGCCTTAGAATCTCTGTTCGTATTTCTTAATATGGTAACCCACTTAAAGAAGTTGATAAGAAACACATAAGAAATATGGCATGGCAAAGCCCGAAATTGTCTTATTTAAAGTCTGGTGCAAGTGCTAGTGAAACGTGACTCGCTATAAACTCCAACAATATCTTTAAGTGTATCTTATGATACCCTAAAGGAAACTATGGGTTTACTACTTTTTTTCACCTAAAACAAAGGTAATTGTTGCTAGGTATGGAGATTTTTCTTGAAAGAATCTCATATCTCAAGAATTCAGTGGAGAGATTATGAACTAAAGAGATACATATGGATACATTACGCTTCTGAAAAACACTAGCGAAATTCCATAGAACCAGAAAGTCTGGGTCTACATCAGAATTAATTCCTGTCCGAGTCTGAAAGGACAAAACTGGCACCCAACCGTCTGTGTCTAAACATGTAGGTTGAAATGATGTAGTAATAATCCGTGAGAACCTGCTAATATAAAACTCCAGGCTTGATCCTGATAAGTGTAATATTGCAAGGTCAATGGATGATGAAATAACCTCCATGAAAGTTAAATAAGTCTGACTGAAGTATACCCTCCTCCTGAATGCTAAAATAGTAAGAGTAAGTGATCTTCAAGAAGAAGACTGACATGGATGTTAAATACACACCTATAAACACGTCTTGTAGCTAAAGGCAGCAACTCAAACCTATAGGGTTGACTACGCGGAACGTTTTTTCGTCCTGTAGAAACATAAGAGCTATTAGGATTCCTCATAGTTATTATAGCACTTACATATTTAGAGATTTGGCAAATGGCTAAAACTGCCTTCTTGAATGGTCGCTTAGATGAAGACATCTATATGGAGCAACCTGAAGGGTATGTAAATCCAAAGTATCCAAACCGTGTATGCAAACTTCAAAGATCTATTTATGGTTTGAAGCAAGCACACTCAATGTAAATAAACGATTTGATTAGGAAATCAAAATGTTTGGATTTACTCAAAAATCGTGATTGACCATGTGTATATCGCAAAGCTATGGATAATTTAGTAGTTCTTGATCCTAAATGTTATGACATTTTAATCATGGGAAACACATTCCAAACTTAAGGAAGTAAGGATTATCTTGGAAAGTGTTTTTCTATGAAGGATTTAGAGAAGCTGCATACATTCTGGAATTAAGATATATAGAGATAGATCTCTCGGTTGATTGGACTTAATCAAAGTGCTTACATCGATAAGATATTGAAAGAAATTCATGTGCATAAACTCAAAAGAAAGGTTTTTATACCGAGGAAGTCAAACATGAATTGAGTAATGAAACGTGCGCTCCGTCAGATGATGACAAAGCTTACATGAAAAAGGTACCCTTATGAATTCGGCTGTAAGATCCAATCAAGTATGCTGACAGGTGCATAAGCCAATTTGTGCGATTGCTCAAACTTGGTCAGTCGAATATCAACAAATCCAGAAGCTCCACTGGTTTCTGTAAACATATTCTAAAGTATCTGAGATACGAAAGATATATTTATAGTGTACGGAGAAATCCAGATACAGAACTTGAGTTACAGGTTTCTGTTATGCGTCCTGGCAATGCATAAAGAGATGAAACTAAGTCTCAACTTTATGTCTTTGTCGTCAATGGAGGACATATACTGAAGAGCAAAAACAGACAACCATTGCAATGCATGCAACGCAATCTTGAGTAAATGCTTCGTCAGAAGGCAATGGAACGTTAGGATTAAAGTTTGTTAGGAGATCTTGATGATGCCTTTAATAAATAAACCTATTAATATGTATTGTGACAATTCCTGCTGCAATCACTTCGCACAATGAACCTGAGTCAGGAAAGCGCAGACATTTTCTTCTAGATATCAACTATGTTCGAGAACAAAGTCAGAGTGGTGAAATCAAAAATTGATAAAATTTCACACAGATAAAAACCTAGTTGATGCTTTTACTAAAGCTTTACCTTGAGGAAAGGTTAACGAACATGCCAATGGAATTGGACTTCGATTAGCTAGTATTTTCATGCATATCTGTGATTAGTGTTTGATAATGGTGTTAAACATTATTTTGATAAAATAAAATGATGGTAAGTTTTATTTTGTTATTTAATTTTGTATCCTATTTTAACATGTTTTAAATCTTGAATAATGAAATATTCTAAATGTTCGTTTGTCGATTAAT
The DNA here is from genome assembly GCA_026074375.1 of Tanacetum coccineum. NCBI lineage: Eukaryota > Viridiplantae > Streptophyta > Magnoliopsida > Asterales > Asteraceae > Tanacetum > Tanacetum coccineum. The sequence continues at coordinate 37,286 of BQNB010007058.1, forward strand.
GAATGGAATATTATGAATTAAACAAATCTGAGTATGAGTCAGAATATACATGAAAGTAATATTGATCTTTACATACCAATTCACATGAAATTAATGATTGAATATAGGACTTACCCCAACTATATGATTGTATTTAGGATCTTGTCATTAAGTAAATCATAAATATTATCCTCAGACTGAATACCAGGAAACTGTTAATGATCTATCATTCTGTGAAGCCAATTTAACTGCAAAATGTAACTGTACTATACGGATTGTTTTTTCAGAAGTTTTGCAAAATTCATGATTTTTGCTTGTAGTCAATAAAGGATTTGTTTCCTTCAAATGACTTTGAAGTTTAATACAGCTCCCCCTCGGTATTGGTAAGATTATGTGTGGATACACAAATTTTCTGGAATACGTTCAAAAGATTTCGTAATCTGCTCAAACAATAAACATAAACAGAAATCATTAATTAAGGAATGACTAAGACCATATCCTTATTAACATTGTATTAGAAACAACAGATAATATTAATGAGAATCATTAAAAGGTTTCCAGAGACCTTACTGCTTGAGATCGTAACAAAGGCACGACGTGTAACTAGACGCTAACCGATGTTATCAACACAATTAAAATATGTCCCAAGTGGTGCGTTAGTTTATGGACGATAAATTAATAGATGTTGTTAATCGAACTCAAGATCACGGATTTGCACTCACTACGATAACAATTATAAATAATATAATTAGTTAATTTTACCTAAACTTAAACACGTTAAGTATTAACGAAAAGACAACGACCATAAGGACTAGGACATGTACATAATAACTAAATGATGTTACATAATGTACATATTTATTGTTACTTAAGTAACATAATGTTACATAATTATGTTTACATAAATTAAGAATTGAGTGGTACATAATTGATATTAATAATAGATGTTACATAAGAAAGGGAGCCTATATAAACACCTACATGATATGTGAAAAGTGTACACACAACAACCCTAACAAACTCTATCCACTATTCATGATCCTTCATTCGCTCCATAACCTTGTTGACGGATCGAATCATTCATTAAACTCTACTGTTTAACAAGCTAGTAATTGTTAACTCGATATAAAGTGTGTGTACAAGATCGGATACAATCTTTCTTATAATTGTTCTTGGATTGTTTCTATAAACCCAATTAGGTTCCTGGAGATAATCGATAAGCAATTTGATTCTTTTTTCGTCTATAATCAAAAGGAAAGTAACCCTATTCGGTAGTTATCAATCATGTTATTTTGATCCTTTATTTGCTTCCGCTATTCTATGCTTTGATGTTATGGTTTAATATAATTGTTATGAAAGTATAAAAACAATCACCACATATAGGTGAGATTGTCCCGAGACTTAAGAAAGCATTGGAACTTCAATTGAAACATCAAAATGCTGTAAGCCGGTTTTCTCTCTTCCATCTATCTATCGTAATAGCTAATCTATATCTGTACTGTTTGCGGTTTAGTTGTGACCCCGTATATATGTCTGATTATACATAATTATACCTTTGATATCATGTCTTCTTCCATTGCTGGACCTCACTCTCTATATGAAATGCTAACAAAACTTGAGTTAACATTTTTCAAGTTGATCAAAGAGACCATATTAGCTGGGTTTAACCGAATAGTTATTAAACTTTTTCTTTTTCTTGGTTAACCCATCATCCACTCTCCTTAAACCGTTCATTTTACCAACACCACTTAACTAGCTTAGGCTATCCAATATGAGAGGTTTATGAAAAGGTTTAAAACACATAAAAAACTTTATATTTTGTTTCAACCATAGTGAGTTTATGTTTCATATACATGTGGCATAAAGTGGTCTATTTAAAATTAAATGCTACGTAGTTTAGATCATATAAGATTTTGGAACAACCATACTAGTTCTATACAAATGATTCTGTTACATCCCATCACATGAGATAACTTATTGCATCACATAAAACTCAAAGGTATATACATGCGGCATCATATGAGATCACCTGCAACATCACATAAGCTTATCATACACATCATTCTGTTGCATCCCATCACATGAGATCTCTTCTCATGTCATTCCGTTATGTATCATATACCGCATCATTATGAATTCTCTTCAGTTTTACTATTCATATTGCCATTTTTAATACCTTGTATCATCATTACATAACATTATACATTACACTTTCAATCTCTAATCTCTACACCTTAATTTGATGTTTGGTGACCCAATCAAATCAATCAACACAATTGTAATCAATCATCAATAAACGAAATCATGCAGTTTTTTAACCCAAGTGAATCAATCAGCACAACTCTAATTTTCTATAATTATTCAGGAACAAGTAGAATCATTACAGTTCTATACTAAATTCAATAAGTTTTAAAAAGAATTAGAGAAACTGCAAAAAATCATCCATGAGTTTTGTGGCACTAAGTCATCACTAGTGGATACTATTGGCAAAATCCTCCCTAATGGTGATATTTTGTCAAAAATCATACCTAGAGGTGATTTTTGCAAACTTTTTTGTTAAACTTTTTGCTAAAATCAATCCTCAATAAAGGAGATTTTTCGGACATTTGCCACTCAGGATTGATATAAGTGCCAATAAACTTCGCTAGATGATTATGCCACAAAATACAAACCACCAGATGATTTTTGCAGTTTACTCAAACAATTATGTAGAAATAAAGTGATCCGGGACAGTCTCGAGCAAGTAAAAGCACCTGTTTTAAAGAGGTGAATAAGTTAAAGAACGTTTTAAAATAGGTGATAAGTTATAAGTTTTAACCTTATCATGTAGCCTTCCTTATTTTTTACGCTATAATATAAATAGGGGATATGGGAAGAGAAAAAAAAGGCAGCCTCGAAGGAAACTTCATTGTAACAGAAAGTTAAATGAATTGTTTTTCTTTGTAGAGAATTAAATAAAATAAAATTCCATTCCATTCCTTTTTGTGTTTTTTCAGTTACAGATTCTTTGTTAAGCATCTGATTCAAAGACTTGTGTCAGTCTTTGAACGGATCATAAAGAGCTCAAATAAGCAATTTTTAATATCAAATCGAATACAATATCGCGGGATATGAATGCAATATCGTGTCAGATCCGTAGAATACTTACTTACACGATTACAAGTAAACCAGATAAGATACCTTTAATATCTCGGGAAATGGTAGCTTGGTCATAAAAGCTCATAAAAGGTAGTACCTACAACAATGTAAAAGAGATTAATACTTGACTTTTTTTTAAAGGCATTTTTATTAAGAGACTCTAGCAAGACGCTAGAGAAAAGAGGAACAAAAAGTTACAATAAGAGATTACAAGCCATTCTTGGATTTTGAATCCAATCAATCCATAATGGAATTGATTTATTAACCCAAGCCTAATCCAAGAATAAGAGAGAAACTTGATTTCTTCTTCTAAGATGTCTTTTCGAGGAGGCTTTAAATAAAAACATAACCGATTTCTATACAGCAAAATAACCCGTTGTTTGAATGACTACATCTAGGGATAGTTTTAACCTTTTACTGAGATTAGTTGAGTCTCCCCAAGATATTAGGTCCATCAAGAGCTTGGGACAATCAATAAATCCCCACCAAGATGAAATCTTCTTCCAAAGCGACTTTGCCAAAGAACAATCAACAAAGAGATGTTGAGTAATTTCAAGGTCTTCATCACACACCGGGCATCTCTTAGAATGAATATCGATTCCCTGATTATCTAGGTTACAAGGAGTCGGAAGTCGGTCTTGAATTAAACGCTACATATGAATATTTATTTTGATCGAAAGAGCCTTATTCCACCTTGTTTGATCCCCAATTGATCCAAGAAGGCAACTGTCAATCTTTTTTCTCAAAGCAAAAACAATGAATGTTTTTTAAGTGTCTATGTTACATTCCAGGGAATCAGGGGAGGCAACAACATCAGGGACACCACAGTTAATAATTGACATTCCTCTGGGCCCCACTAATTCTCCATTCCCACCTATTACTACCCATTTAGCCCATGGTTATTATTGCATCCATCATGTACCATCAATTCCTTAGAGGTCTCTAGCCAGAAGATTCTGGGAAACATAAAGCTAAGCTTTAACTCTCCAATCCATATATCATTCCAAAAAGACACAGTGGACCCATCTCCTATTACATGAGTGAATAACGAGTGCAGATTTACATCCGTAGTCGATAGACCCAAGTTTATCTTGGTAATAGACACCCTGTGATTTGGAAGAGAGTCAAGAGAGTCCACATAAATACCACCATTAATGCCCTGAACGGAAGTTATGATTTGTTTCCATAATGCATTATTTTCATTATGAAAGCGCCACCACCATTTAGATAGCATAACCAAGTTTGCGGCTTGAAGGCTACCTATACCAAGACCCCCGCAATTAGATGTGGAACATAATTTTTTCCATGAAACCCAAGCCATTTTGGTTCTATCAACTGAGCCGCCCCAAAAGAAATCCCGTCTTAACTTTTCCAAGTAATTAATAACACATTTCGGTGCTTTGAAAAGTGAGAAGTAGTAAGTACCTAAAGCACCAAGAACCGACTTTATGAGAGTTAGTCTACCGCCATAATATATAGTGCGAGCTTTCTAGGAGGTGAGATGTTTATGGAATTTTTCAATGATGGGTTTCCATGAAGAAGCTTTACTCATGTTGGCACCAATTGGTAAGACAAGGAAGTGTGGGGGTTGGCAACATATGATGGAGGCCATATGATGTGTCTCATTGGTGGTAACGCCAACACCAAAGAATTTACTCTTTAAGAAGTTGACTTTTAGCCCGAAAGCCAAATGAAAACACCTTAAAATGCGACAAAGGTTGTTAGAATTTTCAACTGACCATTTACGCATGATGAGTGCATCATCCACATATTGAAGGTGCGAGATATCAACTTATTGGAACCAACTTTAATTCCTTCAAAGAAGTTTTTGGACTTGGCATCTTGAAGAGTGACATGAAGAGCTTCGGTTCGGTTATCGGGTTATTCGATTTATTCGGTTCAGTTAGTTCAGTTAAAAAATTTTGGTCAACTCGAAAACCAAATCGAACCGAACTAGAATACAACCGAACCGAAAAACCGAGAACCGAACCGAAAAACCGAGAACCGAACCGAAAACTGAATCTGAATTTGGTTTGGTTATCTGGTTGACCCGAATAACCCGAATTACACTATTTATTTAAAAAAAGAAAAAATACATAGATATTTAGCATAAAAAATTATTTCAAAAGTAAAAAGTGTTTTCTTATATTATGATAAAATTTTATTCATCTTTTTAAATATATAAATATATAAAAAATAAATATATTTATATAAATTCGGTTTTCGGTTCGGTTTTCAGTTCAGGCTGCTAAACCCATAGCCAACCCGAGAACCGAATTCGTAGTTTGGTTCGGTTCGGTTATTTTCGGTTCGGTTCGGTTTCGGTTTATTCGTTCTTTTGGCTTTATCTGCTCACCCCTAATTTCTTGTGAGATTGACAGTTATTGGTGACAAAAGACATCCATCGAAGTCAAGATTGATGTCGATTTTTTTTTCTCTAATGTTTTACTCTCTAATGTTCTTCTAATGTTAAAATGTTGTGAGTGGGTTTAAATTAGTAGGTCCCATATTTTACTTAAAAATAAACTCATGATTTTATTTACTTTTATGTTATTGGTTGAACATGACACAACTTGAGACACAAACATTAAAGAATCTCAATCCTTATATTTATTTACAGGTCCACTTAAATTTCGATAATTAGTGGCAACGACTTCTCTGTCTCTCTTTGATACACGTATATCCTATCCTCATTCTATCTCAAACTCACCTACTACTCCACACAAATTCAACCACCATTTCGAAAACATTATTAGCGGCGGCTCAGATCTAGGGGATTACTAGATATATATACACACATCTTCTTTCTTCCTTCACATCCTTCCGTAACCCAAATAACCGAATAGAATTTTCTATATCACCAAAACACTCCTTCGCTTCTTTTTGTAACAACCCACCCACCCTTTCTTGTTCAGATAAACAAACAGATACATACATGATGATGTCTTCAGTCAATCATGACGACTTTGCTCACTTAAAAATTCCCCTTAAAGATATACTATCCGCCACCAACAACTTTGCTAAAGACATTTCCCTCAGAGAGGCTGATTTTGGAAATCGTTACCAGGGAAAGCTCATGTGGTCTGGTGAGTTGATTAATATCTTTGCTCATAGGTGGAATAAAGAATGGAATGATGAAAATGAACACCAGTTTTGGATGGAGATTTTCATGCTTTCTACTCTCAAGCATAAAAATCTGGAAACTCTTGTCGGGTTTTGTGATGAGAATAATCACAAGATCATCGTTTACAAGTATGAGGGAAGGGGAAGTCTTGTAAACGATCTAAGTGACTCGAAGCGGTTGACATGGGTGCGAAGATTGGAGATATCTGTCGGTCTTGCACATGCGTTGAGTTACATTTATTATGACGAGCAGCGTGATTTCAGCGTGATACACCGGAACATCGACAGTGAGACGGTTCTATTAAATGATAACTGGGAACCCAAGTTACATGAATTTAGACTTTCCATGAAGATTACAAAATCTCAAAGGCACCTTTCTTTGGATACTTGTAAAGTTTCGAACAAACAGGGGTATACTGATCCAACATATTTAGAGACCAAAAGTGCACACCACAAGTCAGATATTTACTCCTTTGGGATAGTAATGTTTGAACTACTGTGCGGTAAGAAAGCAGTAATCGACGGAGACCAAGATGATAAGTACTTGGCTTCGGTAGCCGTTACCCATTATAGGGAGAAGAAACTCGATGAAATAATTGATTGGGATCTATGGAAACAGATGGACTCGCAGTCATTCATCATTTTCGCGGATATAGCTTATAACTGCTTAAATGAAGAAAGATTGGGACGCCCAAGTATTGATGAGATTGTCACGATACTTGAGAAAGTGTTGGAACTACAACTTGAACATCAAAATGTGGTAAGACAGTTTTTTCTCTTCCATTTTCTATTATAATAAGTACAACTCTATATTTGTTTGAGTATATACACCTTCACCTCCATCACTTTGTACTTTAGCTAGACCCCAAATGTGCTTTTGCTAGACCCCAAATATCTGTTTGAGTATATCATATCTTCCATTACTAAACCTCATCATATGTATAACAAAAATAAAATTTAGGTTTCTCAAAGTCACCAAAGAGACCATTCTTGCTTAATTCTTTTATCCCTCTTTCACTTAGATGCATTTAGTTCACATGTTTACTTCTTCCGACTTAAACAATTAACCCAAGTAATATATACTTTCTGAGCCATTGGCATAGTATACTAATTTACCAAATTAGTTTTGTAGATTTAGATAAATTAACTACCTAAATGTACATTTGTACTTTACTCATATGAACAAAAATATGAAATGATTATCCTAATAGATAACAACTTTTCCGGCCACTGTTCCAAAGTCAACTTCCTTCTTATTTTTTTCTTTCTTTTTATACGGGAATTTTAATTATGTCACAATATCTACATCATAAATCTATCTTACATGTCTTAAGTAGGATTTGAACTTATAACCATTTGGTTGTAGAGCTTCTCACACATTCTCACATAGTATGGGTTACCGTTAGAACACAAACCCTTTGGTCTTCCAATTTTTTTCTTAGTTTAACGTGAAACTAGAAACAATTGCTAATCTTCAAAAGGGTATCGTAACGTCAAATTATGTATATTTAGAGTTATGAAATGACCGCATTATATCAAATTACAAAAAAGCGTTCTAATTACCCAATACTTTCATTTAGTAATAAATTAGTTTTAGACCGTCGTGCGTTCATGGAGTTTTTAAAGGAAAAGAAGAATTACATGAGTCGTTGCTATATGTACAATCTCGTATATTAATTTGCATATTACGATCTCTTTTGACCTCATTTTGATATTTATAATCTCACGTATGTATGAATTTTGGGTATTGCAATAAATTAAATCTAGAAAGGCAATTTAATATTATTTTTTTGTAAATAATAAGATTAATAATAATTAATTAAGTTTTTTAATAAATTAATATCAAGTCTAGATGTATCAATTAAAATTTTAATTTCTATAAAAATATATGGATAATGACAATCTTATAGTTAAGTTTATAAAATAAAATTTTGATTATATTTTTTATAAAGTTTTGCCTCAAATGTGAATCTTATTAGCCAATCAAACTATTATTATACTTTGAAACTCTTAAGCTTAATAAAATAAGGATAAAGATACTCTCATGTTCATTTAAACATGAGATGTAATGTTGTGATTGTACATTGTTATTATTGCAAAACAATCATTTTATTTTAATTACAATATGCAATCATTACAAGCACAACATTATTTCTCATGTTCAAATGATATGATAGAATTTTTATACATAAAATAATCCCTCATTTTTTAAAAGTTTCTTTTTACAATATACCCTACTTCTTGTGGCTTTTTTGATGGGCATGCGTTTTTTTCTTTTAACTTTATATTTTAACTACTAATGGCATGCTTGGTTAAGGGTATTAAAGGGTAAAGAATAGCAAAGATAATGATTAATGGTGGTTGGTTTGCTATAATGCAATGGACCATTACCCAATACTAAGTAATCCACCATTCCTCTCCATTTTAAGGGTAATAGCCTTATAATGCTTAAATATTTGATTTTTTCTCTCTTCCTTCCCCACTCTTCTACATTATAACTTCCATAATTCGTATATGTATAATTAGTTTGGTCAATTGGAACGTATTTAAATCATTTTTCTTTCTTATCTCTTTTATTTCAAGACAGTAAATTTGAAATATTAAACAAGACCAATGATAAATAACTGGATTTACAGTTCAATTTTTTTATTTTTCTCAAGTGCTTGTTCGTTTCTATTTACATGGTTTCATCTTTTTCTAATTGGAAGTCAACTTAGTTAATTTTTCTTGATGGCCTAATAATTAACAAAGATGAGTGATACATTGTTGAAAATATCAACTCCATGGTTTAGATCTACGTGAAAAGATTTTATATACATTCTAAATCTGAAGTTTGTTGTTTTGAATGTTAAATGTTGTAGTTAACATACTACGTCAATAGTATTCTTAATGTTTCACCAAGCATGCGTAATGCAATGATAATACTCCATTCCATTCCTTAATATTCCCATTCCCATTATCATTGCCTTTCCTTGAAACGAACCAAGCGCCCCCTAAAGTTTCAAAAATAACTTCTCTCTTTCAAAATTTGACTATTATAACGTTTGACACATGTATTTTTACGGTGTTTTTGCCTTGGATTGAAATTTAACATCCTTTGACAGTTTGACCAACTAAAGCCAAATTTGATTTTTATTGTCAATCAAAAAGCTCAATTTTAAAAACGAGTTCACGTATTGGTCAATCTAAGAATCCATTCTAATTTTGTGGTTTCATTGTAACGTTATAGTTAATGTAAATCAACTGCAAAAAATCTAAAATTGTTATCAAAGCTTGGATGAAAATCGTATATACAGTAAACTACATAAGAAAATAACAAAAGACTCGCATATTAGTCAAGGAATTGAAGAAATGCATACACAACCCCTAAGGTTGTGTTTGGCAACAAGCCTTTTTTAGCATTTAGCGTTAAGCATTAGCGTTAATATTTCAACGCTTGTTTGGCAACTAGCATTTAGCATTTAAGATTTGATCAAAATGCTCTTTTTCCAAATGCTCTTCATATTAGGGGTGTGTTTGGCAGACACATTTTGAGAGCATTTTTGAGCAATTAGCATTTAGCGTTTAGCATTCGCATTACGTCATTTTACACATTAAAATTATAGTTACATCTATTCTACCAAACACATTTATAAATTAAATTGCTACTGCTATCAACTGCTAATGCTAACTGCTTACTGCTAACTGCTACCGCTAGTTTCAACAAACACACCCTAGCTTTGAGAATATTAAATTAGCTTTTTTGAATGAGATTTACTATAATGCCCCTATCTATTAATTAATGAGTATTGTTTATACGTATCTTTAAGTCATTTAACCATTTATAATTACAGCTAATGCTATATGCAACAAAATAGTTTTATATAACAAACTGATACTACTAACTACTACTACTAATTGTTAAATTTCCCCAATCATACCCTAACTAAAGCTGTCTTTTATTAACTACTTTGCAATTGCTTATATTTATTACTAACCTTGATAAAAAAAAAGCTAGTAACCACATGACTCCAACCAAGTTAAGGAGCCAACAAATTCACACACAATCACTCGAGTAACTTGATCATTGTTTCATAGCAACCTTAGGGGGTGTTTCTTTTTTTTCCTGTGTGTATAATGGTCCTGACTCAATAAAGTATCCCATTTAGTAAACTGATACACTAAAAAATTGCGTTTCTTTTTCCTTCTTAATAAGTTATCAAAATGGTCTTTTCACTCTTTTGTGCCCTTTCATCAAATCAAGCCCCCATACGCAAACAAAGCTTCAAAAACCAACCAACAACTTTGTACAAGATTGTTCAACCCAGATCCATGCTCTACAATGTTTATACAAAGTTTACATAAAAGAAGTTATGGAAACCCAATTTGAAATCAAATATATGCATTTGTCCTGTTAATTGACCAATGATCTTTATAAAATATAGCAAATCAATGAACAAATAAATGCAATAAATCACAACTAATATACCTCAATTTTAACAACCCTCGTAACAATGGTGGCGACAAGCTGCTGACAGCGACACAACAAACGTCGCCGACGAGAAAGGGTGACGGCGAGGAGAAACTAGTGGTAGAAAGAATTTTGGTGGGAAGGGTGTAGAATAGATGAGTAAAGTGGAAGATATAATTAATGAAGATGAGGGATTGAGTGTCTAAGTGGAAATAGTGTAGATTTTGGTACTCCTCTCCAAATAGGATTACCTTTTGAAACAAGCAAAAAAGAAACATACAACTTTCCTGTTTACAAAAGAATTTGTTAGTAAACAGCCCATTAAGCAAAAAAGATACAGGGCCTTAATCTTAACTTTTACTTCTTAAACGAGGTTTTTCACCCTCGCTCTACTATGGAGGGCGAAGTTTTATGTAAAGGACTAAGTTTGCAACGGAACGATAATCTTAATCTTAACTTTTACTTATTAAACGAGGTTTTTCACCCGCGCTCTACTATGGAGCGCGAAGTTTTATGTTAAGGACTAAGCTTGCAACGGAACGATAACCCAATTACTATTTCCATATAGTAAGTTAGTCATTAAGGACTAACTTTGCAAGGGACTGATAACCCGAAAGACTAATTTCGTAAATTGTTTCTGAATTTTTTACGAAAATAGTCATTGGATTAGCGTTCCGTTGCAAAGTTAGTCATTAGGGACTAACTTTGCAATGGACCGATAGCCTCAAGGACTGTTTCTGTAAATTCTTATTGGAGTTTTGAATTTTTTTACGGAATTAGTCCTTGGGATAGCGTTCCATTGCAAAGTTAGTCATTAAGGACTAACTTTGCAGCGGATCGATAACCTCAATGATTGTTTCCGTAAATTATGTGTTGGAGGTCGTGAAAAAACTCACCATTCCCTATGTGTACTGCTAAATGTATATATACTTATATTGACGTGGTTATTTCATGTAATGTTTATAATTAGAAATATTTTACCTACACTCCCTTGTGGGTGCATAATTGTACATGAAAAAGACTTATGGCATATTTGGTTTGTAGACGGATTTAGAATTTAAATTCGGATTTGATATAAGATTTGAATTTGGTTTATGTTTAGGAAAGAGAGAAAAAATATTTATTTAATAAATTTTATAATAAAAGTATCATTTAAAGAATTATTTTAAAATAAAATTTATGAATTTAAGTATACAAGAGGAAAGAGAAAGAGAGTACAATTATGAGCCCCACTACTTTTAGCGAAATTTGGCTCTCATTTTCTTTTACTATAAAACACTCATGCTTGGTTGAAGGTTTTAGGAGGTAAGGAATGGTAAAGGTATTGAATAAAGATGGTTGGTTTCATATAATGCAATGCTTCATTATCTTAAAATGAGTAATCCTTCATTCCTCTCTAATTTGAAAAGTAATAAAAATTTGTCACCTCTCTACCATGATCTCACGACCCACCCTCTTTAATATTTTCTTCAAACTCGACTTTGAGTACATATATATTATTATTTATATATTAATATTAAAAATAATTAATTAAATGTTAGATTGTATGCACAGCTTTAAAAAAAATATTTATTTATCATTCGTTACAATATTAATATTCGCCTACGAAACGTATTAATTTTCGTTAATTAAACCCATTCGTTACAATATTAATATTGGATTGTTACAATATTAATAAACCCAACATACTAATATTCGTTAACTAGTTTTAATGCCCGTGCACACACGAGACTTAGACACAAAATTTTAATTAATTATTAATTTTGCAATTGTTATTTTAAAGTATATTATGTTTTCTAAATGTACATATATTATAAATTTAGTTTACGAGTATTTTCAAAGCTTTTGGTCTTGTTGTATGCAACAATCGAGAAGCTTCACAAGATTTTGATATTGAAGTTTTGAAGTGCAAATGACTTGTTTCCCGAACTCGGCTACTCCTTGGCTGGAACTCTTGGAGAGACGCTCAACTGCGATCTCTAGTCCATCTTCTAGGCTTTGAATATAAGTCGCACTAACAGGGTTTAACATAAGTCTAAATAGTTTTGCATCCCCGTGCACACACATGATTCGGAGTCTAATTTTGTAGATTACTTTTTGATGATACATGTCATAACCCATAACGTTCAGACCACTGTTGAATTACTATAATGCTAATTAGAAAAAAATAAACATATACGATCAATGTGATTCATAAACTTTTATAATAATCTAATATACTGAAAATTTGCTAGATTTGACCAACATGTTTCTATTGATACTTTATGAAGTTTTTAATAAAGAGGCTTGTCTATAACTCTAAAAACATAGTGTATGCCAACTTGTTAACCACTGTATGGGGCATGTAACTCAAAATTAAGCCTACCTGAATTGACGAAAAAGAAATAAAGTAACAAAATTTACCACTGCAAACTCTTATCGGACCATTGCAAATGTATCCCTAACCATAACTTACTTTTAATTTTAAAAAAATATAAACAACTTGTTCCCACCTAATTTGAGAGAAAATGTTTGTTTTTCGTGGGTAGTAGTGGTTGGTCTGGTTATGAAGACCTGTAAACAATGCACTATGAAGACCTGTAGCAAAGCACGGGTACTTTGACACCTCCAAAGACTTTCCATAGGTGTAAACTTTGCATTACATAACTAAGGGGCCACTAACTATTATGCGTCAGCCAAACTTCTAAACATCGAATCAGTTATCAAAACCAAGCTCTACAAAATCGCATAATATATCTCTATTGATCAACATTGCTCAAACGATATCTACATATATACTACATGCTCACATACTAAAAGCTCAAATCACTTGCATTACAAACATCATAAACAAAAAAAAAATCTTTCACATGGGCCACCTTAAAAACTACTAATAATATCGAATGAGTATTCATTAAAATGAAGTAACCTATCAAAATCAAGGTGGTTTCAAATTGACCGAGTATAATCTTTATGACAAAAGATGAACACATGAAGAGTTGAAAAGTAGCAATTTACCTTCAGATTAGCATGTGGGTATCATTGAATATAATTAAAAGCTCATCAAATTTTGAGTAAATATAATAACACCCTCTTCAGTCGAGTTTGAAATTTGATTTTAGAATGATATAATTAGGGTTGTCACAAGACGATTTTAATTTAGGGTTAATGAAGGGTACGAAAGATGAGAGGTTGAATGATTTGATTTTTAGGGTTTTTATATTTAAATGCATTAATCTACTCTAGAAGGTATTTAGTTGTTATTGATGTGTAATGGGGGTGTTGTGGGTTATAGGGAATTAAATTGAGAGACCCTTCTTTTCATTTAGTTTTTACAACCGCTTTTTGCAAGTCTTGTTTCTTCTAGTTTTGACACATAATCTTTCTTAGCTAATTTTTCACAAAACGAAAATTTGCATGTGTTGACCGATTAAATTTTAATTTTGACTTTTTATCGGCTAATTAGATTGCACGATTTTGTTTACGTGGCAAAATCAACCTATCTGATTGGTCCAATTTTTTAATTCATAAGATTCAATTTGATAGAAAACTCCGAAATAATGTAATTCTTTTATTATATAAAAATAAAATATAAAAGATTAAATGTTCCGATTGTATGCTTATTAAATATTGTTATCAATAGTAGAAGAGCAATTGTACATGTATATCAATATTCTGTTTATAAATAATTATAATAGATAGTAACTGAAAGTTTAAACCATGCGACAGCAATGATAAAATAAATATAAAGGAATGTTCATTGTATTCCTTAGTATCCCTTTTACCTTTTCTATTACCACTACTTTTAATGCATGTGCACGCACGGGACTAAGACATTATGCTTTTTTTAATATGTGATTTTTTTTCTTCTGTTTTATAGTTATGTTATAGAGTATTATCGAAATCATATGAAAAAAATTGATTCATTAAATTTGTTCTATATTATATTCGAACCATTAGCCTCCACTTTGGAAGACTGATATTTTTACTGTTATGTATGAAGTTGATATTGTATATGTTTTATGATTTTAGTTGCATGAGTGTGTTAGCTATACTTAGGATTCATGGTCATACTTTGTGTTAAAACATATAAATTTTTAGTTTCGCAATCGAATTTAAAAGCATCAAGTTGAGTTATCAAAAACGTCAATATTTATAGAATATAAAAACACTAAAAAACTCAAATAAATATTATGTTTCGTGCATAAAATATGTTTTGGTCGAAGAAAGATTTACTATTGTGTATCTTCAATACATATACAAATCGAAAAAAAGTTTTACTTATTTTTTCATCACCAACACTTTTTTAAGATATAAAAGTGGCCCAGATTGTAGTATATAATTTATAGACATTCACACATGTCAATGGAATAAAAACTTTTTGAGAAATTTAAATGTTAGAATTTTAGTGTGTATTAAACCAAAAAGAAAAAAAAAGCAATTCTTCCGAACTAATCAATGAATAGCTAGAAAACGCTTTTTCTTCATTTATGATATTTTATGTGCTTCGGTGTTTTTCTATTTGGTTGTACAACATGATTTCAAGCCGACAATGAAAAATCCACTAAAAAGTCTTCGGGTAGATTTGAGATGTGATTAGATAGTGTTAAATCTTTGTTTGGAAGTAAAAAACTTTTTACGTTTGTTTTATTTAAAAAAATAAAGTTTAAGGGGTTATTTGTTTATTTTTTAAAGTTATAATAAAACTTGTAAATTTATAAATTTACACTTAACTCCATATAATTTATTTAAAATTAAAAACCATTAAAGTTTTATTAATTACCTTCTCTTTTTTCAAGTTTTTTTCACAAAATTTGACACATATATTTTTATGTGTTTTTTTTTTCATCATATTTCTCCACTAAAGTTTTTCAATTTTGACCAAATTGATTCAATTTTGACTTTTTATTGATTAATGAGATCGTACGATTTTACATACATGGCAAAATCAAGTATTCTGATTAGTCCAAATTTTTTTCTTATAAAATTCAATTTGATAAAAAAAAACTTCAAAATGATGTTATTCTTTTATTGTATAAACATTTACCTAATTTGAACCAAACATACTCTTAGAATAAGAAGTCCAAATCCCAATGATCATAACTCAACCAAACAAAGGTTTCTACTTCTTAAATCGAAAACCGACTGAAAACCCATAAAACAAATGCACCCTTAAATTATTTTAAGATCTCAATTGAATCAATTTTAGTTTTTACTTATAAAATGTTTAAATATATACTTATAAAATGTTTAAATATATAAAAAAGTTAGTAGTAAACTATTAATATTAAATTCTGTAGTAAGTATATTAAAAGTTGCTTTTGAAGAAGAAAGAAAAAAAACGAACGTAATTATACTCTAAACTTAAAATTTAATTAACTACATGTTCTACATAATGTAAAACTTAAGATCATAGAAAAAAGAGTAAATTGCAAAAATCGTCCTTAAGGTTTAGCCAATTTGCATGTTTCGTCCTAAATAGTTTGAAAGTGCAAAAATCATCTCTAAGGTTTAGCCAAAGTGTAAAAATCGTCCCACATAGTTTAGCCAAATTGCATGCTTCGTCCCTAAGGTTTAGCCAAGTTGTATGTTTCATCGTCAACCAGGGACGATTTTTTGCAAAATAGTTTGATTTTGAGACAATCTATGCACTTTTAAACTATTTGAGACGAAATATGCAATTTGACTAAATTTTAGGGACGATTTTTGCAATTTACTCTAGAGAAAATAGTATCTGGAAATATTTGAACACATAGATGGTTTTCTAATGTGAAGTAAGTTACATGAACTATATATTTATGTAAAGTTTCACTTAAGGATGGTTTTCGGAATGTTATGTGGCAAAACTATTTATGTAATTTTACGTTACACAAACAGTCCATATTTTTTTTTGAACGCCGATATTTTATTAAGCAAAAGCTAGCAAGGAGCTAGGGATTATAAAGAAACAAGATGAGGGTTTTTAAGCTAATCTATCCAACTAAAAGATACCTTACACCTAAAACGACACCAAATAAAAGAACAAGCCACGACATCCTCAAACAAAGATACTGCGAAGGAGGACATCCTCAAACAGTCCAAATATTCAACTGATGAACTGTTTTTGTAATCGTAAGTAAATAGCATGGACGATTTTTGCTAACTTATGGGTTGTTTCCGTAATCATATGATACGACCATGTTAGGGGTAGTATCGGATATTAACACCACTTTAAGCGTATGCAAGCTCTTTAAGAAGTGGAAGAGAAGAACTAGATGTTTTTGGATCTTTTAACTTGATTGATTTTCATTAATGATACGAAGCCTTAAATACTAGTTATGTGATAACTCACATAAACCAAACATTTATCCTATCACAATTTGAATACATATCCTAAAACGACTCAAACATATATCAGAAACACATATCCTAAACAATTGAGAAGTATGATGGTTATCTTAACCCATCACGAACCGCCTTCCGTTGCCGCGTCCAACACCCTTTTTCCTCTTCCGCCATCCGCTACCTTGGACGTAACACTTCACTTTTTTCCTTCTTACGACGTCTGCTGCCCAGGGCATAACATTTCTACTCCTTCAAAATTCACCTGGCCCTCAAGGTGATAGAGAGAATATGTCAAATGAGAGTTCCCACCGTCTGGTAACTTTGCTGCACTAAGTACCTTCTTTGCACTTTCCTTGCTTTCGAAAAATTCGGCAAAATTGCTATGAACCCTCATACTTTCCATATTACTCTCACCAATATCGAAAACATCGTCTATCGCGCTACTAACCTCATCAACAGGCCCTATAAAGACCACTTCAAGCGGTGCAGCATTTAATGCTCTCACATATTCAACTGTCTTTTCTTGGATCCTAAATTTTGGGTCTTCACTTCGCAAAGATAGAAAGGTATCTTCATTAGCATCTAAGGGCCCTTTAACCACAAGTGAAGCTTCTTCACTTGGCAATGATAGAGTGGCATATGCTTTCTCTTTAATGTTCTGCTATTTCTCTTCAATTTCCTCAAAACGAGCCTCTGTTATATGGGCTAAGGAAAGGCGTCTTCTAGAGTTGTAGGCCTTGCCCTCAACAGTTCTATTTGTAACGTCAGTTTAAGTCTAGAGATCTCGTTACTCGATTTATAAGCATCTCAAACTCATTCTGGTATTAGACCACCTTACCCATTTGCAAGAGCTTAGATAGTGCGTCTTTCGCGTCCCGATCGCTGTCGCCCGAGGCCGTAAACAATACTCCAGCGAAAAAGAACTCGAAGAACAGTATTTTTTTTTTGCTGATAAACAATAACCGTCGATGAACAGTACTCGATGAACAATAATTTCTTTTAGGAACCCTAGAATCGGAATCCATATCAACGAGTGCTCTCAATGAAAGCACCAATTGATACGACCCTGTTAGGGGTAGTATCGAATGGTAGCACCACTTCAAGCGTGTGCAAGCTCCTTAAGAAGTAGAAGAGAAGAACTAGATGTTTTTGGATCTTTTAACTTAATTGATTTTCATTAATGATACGAAACCTTAAATACTAGGTATATGATACCTCACATAAACCAAACACTTATCCTAACACAATTGGAATACATATCCTAACGACTAAAACACATATTCTAAATAATTGAGAAGTATGATGGTTATCCCAACCCATCACGAACCGCCTTCCGTTGCCGCGACCAACACCCTTTTTCCTCTTCCGCTACCTTGGACGTAACACTTCACCTTTTTCCTTCCTCCGACGTCCGCTGCCGAGGGCGTAACACCATATGTTAACTTATGGATGAATCTTGCCTTTTATTGTTCATTAACGATATAAAGCCGTGCTTTTCGTTTATATTTATAATGTATATTTAAAAATCTCCACATAATAAGTGAAGTGTAACTATTTAACCTTTATAGAATTTTGATGGTCATTTGGTCATGTTAAGAAGTTTAAAGAGCAGGGGGTGTTTGATGCGTTGGAACAAATTATGCTACAAATGTTTGAGCGTGCGTATAGTTAATGTGGTTTCAAACTGTGTTTTAACCTTAACAAACATACGTAATAATTTCTATTCAAGCACAACTTTTGACAATCAGTATATATCAAAAATAAAGTAATCAGTTTACTTCAAAATGGCATAATAAAAACGACCTTTTACTTTTTTTAAATCAGACAAAAACAAATCTCTTATTTTCCACAAACATTGCGTTTGGCAAAGGTAAGTCCCATCTTCTGTTAAATTTAAGATGAATTAGGACACCAGCAAAACAATACGAAATAAATTACTACGGAGTACATAAAAACAATTATTCAAAAGAAAAAACAACATAAGTGGGCTGATTTTCTGGGCCTGATATAGCCTTGAAAATACTACCTCCTTAATAACTATAAATCTATAATGCGCTTTAACCAGTTGGCCTTAACCTTAAAAAATAAATGTATAAAGTATAACTATTAATCAATGGTTGTTGTCGATATCGAATATTAAAAAAAAATAGTTATGCACAAATAATAATGGACCTGCAAAACTTATAGATTTACTACATACAAGGATTAATTCAAGAAAAGAGGATGGTCAGTGGAAGCCGCCCATATATGCATAATACAGATTGAAGAACAATAACTCGCGTTTTTTTTTTTGGATAAACAGATTATGTCTTCGCGCATGGACAACCTTGCTCACTTAAAAATCCCCCTTCAAAGTATACTATCAGCGACCAACAACTTTGATGACGAGAATGTTATCGGCAGAGGTGGATATGTAAAGACACACACGGGACAGCTCTCGTGGTCCGATGAGATAATTGAAATCAGTGCTCGGAGGTTTGATAAGGATAGAGATGAAATGTTTTGGACTGCGGTATCGATGCTTTCAAGTCTCAAGCACCAAAATCTGGTTTCGTTAGTTGGCTTTTGTGATGAAAATGGTGAAAAGATCATCATAACCAGGGCGGAGATAGAAGGAAGTCTCAGCAACCATCTAAGTGATGCTACGTTGTTGACATGGGTGCAAAGATTGAAGATATCGGTTGGTCTTGCGCATGCGTTGAGCTACATTCATTATGACGAGCCACGCGATTTTAGCATAATACATCGAAACATCAGCAGTTTCACGGTTTTGTTAAATGATAACTTCGAGCCCAAGTTATCTTTCTTTGAAGCGTCAATGAAAATTGAAGCATCTCTAAGGCACCATTCTTTCCATACTAGTAAAGTATGGAGTACGGATGGGTATACAGACCCAACATATGAAAAGACTAAAAGTGTGAACCATAAGACGGATATTTACTCCTTTGGGATAGTATTGTTTGAACTACTGTGTGGTAGGGAATCAATAATCGCCAACGACACTAACAAGTATTTGGCTCCAGCAGCCATTCTCTTTTACAAAGAGAAAAAGCTAAATGAAATAGTTGATTGGGATCTATGGAAACAAATGGACTCGCAATCATTTGACATTTTCGCGGAGATAGCGTATGAATGCTTGAATGAAGAAGAATCTCAACGGCCAAGTATAGATGAGATTGTCACAAGACTTGAAAAAGTGTTGGAACTTCAACTGGAACATCAGAATGCGGTAAAACAGTTTTTCTCTTCCATCTTTCTAAATAATAACTAGTACTCTTTATTCCTTTTGAGATTAAATACCTTCTTTAGCTAGACCCCATAAATCTGATTATTGTTGAACCTAACTCAACATAAATTCCTGTATATGCAATAGTTAGCGCAATATATACTAACAAAACTCAAGTTAAGGTTTCTCAAAATGACCAAAGAGGCCATATTTATATGCATATATGTAGTATAAGGTACATAAGTTTATTTTATGATTAGCACTTCCGCATTGTGGTCAGTAGTATAGATATAAGTTTTGTAACCCAGTGATTTTACCTACAACATTAGTTAATCGATCAGATTAGCATATATTAAATGATTAAATCTATATTAATTTATTTTGAAAATTGCATGTAACCTTTTGTCAACGGCGAAACAATTAGAAGTGTTGCCCCAACGACAATAAGCAATGGACGTTAATATCGTAATTGAACACCTCTTATATGGTTTCTGGTAAATAACTGAATTTTACATGACAACTACAAGAACACAAAGAATTCAGTTGTATAAAAAATACAACTGAATTTTAATAAAATATACTTATTAGGTTTCATGTTTTTTAGTAACTTCATAAACTTATTGAATACCTCATACTTTATATTTTATAAAAAATACAACAATATGTTATTGTTATATATATATTCATATATATTAAAATAATGTATTTGCACAAAATAGTAAATATAATTAGAAAAACACGAGTTACTGTGTAAATGAATACACGAGATTGTACATATACGAACGATTTATGTTATTATTCTTTATGAGATTAAGTAAGGATATCCGGAAAAAGTATTATTTTTAAACCACCCGCATTTAAACTCATGCTATTCCTCTTTATAAGTTTAACCCGCATACGGGTATTAAAATCCGGCGTAAATTAGTATTAGAGTTAACTACATTTTTGGTTTTTGTGGTTTGGTGCGTTTTTCATCTTTGGTCCAAAAATTCAAAAAGTTTTGGTTTTGGTTTAAAAAACATACTTTCGTTTCACTTTTAGTCCAATTCCGTTAACCTTCTCAGTTTGACTTGTATAAAATGATTGAAATGCTCTCATTCTTATATTGTGAAGTTACTAAGTTGTCGTCCCCTCCCTCCCTCCCTCCCTCCCTCTCTCTCGTGACTTGAGGGAAGATATGTGTCTGCTCCCTGGTTATCTGCGGAGTCTCCCCATCGTTTCCGGACCCTCACCGATTAGCGGACCTGTCATTCTATAACTTCGGTAGATAGAATTATGGTCCTACGGGGATGGCGCCAATTTGTTGATGCAATTTCTTGTGACTAAGGTTCAAGTGAAAGATCCTCCAGAGACAGGCCGCTTGGTCCTTTGGATCCCTGTATACAAGAGAAAAAACGAGTTAGCCTCGCCTTGGGTTTGACTTCAAGACTAAGCTCCGGCGTGAGAGTAAGTATAAGTATATGCCGAAAGGCACAATTAATACAGGTGTGTGTAAGTGTAGTAAATGCTACATGAGTCTTAGTAAATGAGAGGGTATTTATACTGCCCGAAGTACTCTTGTATTTTACTGTTCTTGACACCCACACCCAGGGGATGGTTGCGCCGAACCACTCTATTACGTGTGACAGGTGGCGTATCTTCATAGGGAACAAGATCCCGTGAATTCTAGCAGTGTTTCTTTGAGTTCAATGTACGCACCGCTGGGTCGAAGGAATGTCCGGTCAAGAGGATGTACTGAGCCTTCTGGAATATGTTCCTTCGGGCCGAACCTTCCGGTACATGTATCGAATCGTCCGGACATATACGCCAACACCGTGCAAATTCGACTTCATTTGCTGAATCACCAAAAAAGACCAAATGAAGAGCAAGGTTAAACGTACACTAGTTTAGACCATATAACATTTTAGAATTACAATAGTAGTTTCAGATGGATCATATGTGTCAAGTGTAAGCCAATTTTGCTGTCAAAAAAAAGTGTAAGCCAATTTAAACAACTACCATAATGAATAACAGCAATACCGGAAAGATGAAATAAAGCCAAACTGGTACAATGTTAGTTGGCACTGTAAACAGAGAAAATGGTACCTTGTTACATAAACTTGGCAATCCACAAACTTCTCTAGAGCAGCAAAGGCTTGGTACCAAAACATTTGCATAGAAGCACTTTTTAATCATTAAGAATAAAGATGTTATCAGAGTTGACTGTGCCATACATGGTCACTAGATTATTATCAGTTAGTCCTAGATAATAGCGTTCAGTTACGATTTCATAATGTGAGATACTTTGTATACTATTTATGGAATCCTACATAATGTATACCTTGTACGTATTACTGGTGTAAATATGATATTGGCTGCGTTCAAGATATTTCACTACAAAGTGACTTAAAGAACATTAGTCTACTGAAATTTTTTATTTGTTTTATTCTTCAAATGAATATGCTAAACCCATCAGTTAAAGCAAATTAGATTAGCGAGAGTGTTAAACCTAAATTCACATACAAACAATTACCTCTTTCTGGTGAAAACTCGCCAGCAATCTTTTTTTGTAATTTCTCAACATTCTTCACATGAATTGTAGGCATGACAAGGAACATCCGGTTCGATACATGACAATGAGACATTGTGATCATAATCAAAATTACACGTGTTACCACCAATTTTCCATAAAGGGTAAAAAGACAATAGCACTACTTTAAGTATAAAAATAAACCAACCTAGCCTTATGATAGAAGCTTTTGGGGAAAAAGTAAAAACGCCAACAACATACAGTCTACAGAATATCCATGAAGCGAGTACATTATTTCAACAAAGACATCCATGTCAGGTAAAACACTCAAAAGTATATGTTTGCTGCATCACATAAGTTTATCATACACATGATTCTGCACATGTATCACATGAGATTTTTCTTATTATGAGATTCTGTTACCTATTATATACTTGCATCACACGAGAGTATGTTTAAGTTTACCATATAGTATATAAGTGTCATTGAACACTCTAGTATCATCTATTATATTAACACTACACTTTCACTCTCTAATCTCTAGTTAGTTGGAGTAGTATAAATTAACTGGAGTAACTGGAGCTTCGTTTGATGCTTTTAATCGATTCGTTCATCAGAATTGCAATTAATCTAATATAATCATTCAGCAATTAGCAATAAACAAAATCAAGCAATTTGTTTACCTAGTTGACTCAACTAACACAACTCTAATCATTTATAATCATTCAGCAATCAGCAACAAGTAGTATCAGCACACTTATATACATCTGGATTTAAGCAGTTTTAATTAGACTTGAACATAATTTAAGAGTTTAAATAAGAACAAATCATTAATATCGAATCGAATACCTAGTGTGTATATGAATGCAATATCGTGTCAGTTCCATAGAATAATTCCTTACGCATGCATGTTACAAGTAAAAGGGGTAAATTGATAAAATGCATGTAATACCTTAGGAACATGATTAGGAGAAATGGTAGATGGTCTTCGTACTGAAAGTTCATGAAAGATGGTACATGCAACAACGTAAAAAAGATTACTACTTCTTTTTTTGTTGAAAAGGTGAAAATATATATTACAAGGCAATCCTAAATCTAAGTATATCATAACCTGATATTAAACAAGACTCTTATCTTGTATGCTACCACAGTTAACACAAGTATATCTACAGTTACCACAGTTCCTTCATACTTTTAAACTCCATAACTGCCTTTGTCATATCTTTTGATTGACCAAGACACGGTAGTCCCATCTTAGCCAAAAGATCGACCAAATCTCTGTAATATTTTTCATGTTTCTGCACAATACTTTTCAAGATACTCATGTGTCTCAATGCTCTCCAATTCCATACACTGGTTGGACAATCATCTTGATATTCAACTTGTCAACCCTTGCATACATCTCACACCAGCTAGAATTAATCTTCTTAGAATGTCTATGAGAATTAAGCTCACTCTTACACAAAGTACACACCATAGTGTTTCTTGGGTGCCACTTTATTAACTTATCTTGTGTACTCCAAATATGGGTGTCAAATGGGTCGACCCGAACCCGATAAGGCCTTATAGGGACGGGTTGATTCGGGTTCAACTTAGCTTATCGGGTTGATTCGACCCGAACCCGATAAGGCCTTTTCAATAGTCATTTAGTCACAATTTTTTAAACAGCATGCTTGCTAATAAAATATGGTATACTACATCTTCAAATTTGGTTCTAGTGCTCTCCATGATGCATCAGTAGCTTAGTCTTCTCTTTTTTATAGTTTTGCTGCTACATGATGCAAAATAACATGCCTACTGCCCATTTGTTTGTTTCGTCATATATTGGGTCAAAGGAAATACTAGTGCCGTGTTGGTCAAGTTAATTTCATGTTGGGTGGCAATTTAATAGATGAAGCAAATTGGGGAATGAGATTAGCATGTAACCCGATAACCCGATAAATCCAACTCGATAACCCGCACCCGATAGACGCGATACCTTATAGGGTTGGGTTCCGGGTTAGGTTTTTATCTGTCCACAACCCGATAGACGCGTCCCTATAAGCCTAAAATCCAACCCGCAAACCCATTTGATGGATTATTGACACTATCAAGCCTAATTCCAATCCACTTTATCCCCTTCTACCCTCAATATATTAGTTATAAAGTACAAAAAATATACAGATTTAGACTTAAACTCAAGATCTATATAACATACAAGGCAGTATATACCGCAACATGTGTTTGAAAAGGTTCAGGAATTTCATCAAACACGTTGTAGGCACTTCATTAGCCTCTCTTATTGTGTTATCCTGTGTATTAATTAACATTTTGACTTGATAAACAGATAATGTCTTCGCTTAAAGACGATCTCGCTCACCTCAAGATCCCCCTTGAAAGCATACTATCTGCCACCAACATCTTCGCTGAAGAAAATATCATCTCGTCATATGGATTTTGTAAGGAATACAAGGGACAACTCTTGTGGTCCGGTGACTTGATTGATATCACTGCTCGGAGGTTGAATAAAGAAAGGTATGATCGAGAACAGCTGTTTTGGATGGAGATTTCAATGCTTTCCAGTCTCAAGCATAAAAATCTGGTTTCATTAGTTGGGTTTTGTGATGAAAATGATGAGAAGATCATCATTAACAAGAATGATACGAGGGGAAGGCTCGACAACTATCTAAGTGATTCGACGCGGTTGACATGGGTTCGAAGATTGGAGATATGTGTCGGTCTTGCGCATGCATTGAGCTACGTTTATTATGATGACTCACGCGATTTCAGCGTAATACACCGTAACATCAACAGTCACACAGTTGTGTTAAATGATAACTGGGAACCCAAGTTATCTGATTTTGAGCGATCCATGAAGATTGAAGCGTCTCAAAGGCACAATTCATTTCATAATAGTAAACTTTGGTATGTGGATAGGTATGTAGACCCAACATATATCGAGACTAAGAGCGTGAGCCACAAATCAGATATGTACTCGCTTGGGATAATTTTGTTTGAACTAATGTGTGGAAGGAAATCAATAAGTGGCGACAAAGATGATAATCATTTGGCTCCGTTAGCAATTACCCATTATCGAGAGAAAAAACTCGATAATATAATTGATAAGGATCTATGGAAACAGCTAGACTTGCATTCATTCAACATGTTCGCGGAAATTGCGTATGAGTGTTTGGACGAAGAACGATCGCGACGCCCAAATATCGATGACATTGTCCCAAGACTCGAGAAAGCTTTGGAACTAGCACGTGAAAATAGGCCGGTAAGACCTTTATATTCTCTTTTATATATGGTTTCGCCATAATATATTTTCCCATTTCATTATATTAATTTTAACCAAATTATAAATGAAACATTATGAAATGACAAAAACAAACCAATTTTAACATATTCAAAGACGTCTTTTCATTATCTTTTCATTATATATAAAGAGAAAGCCCATTTGCTTAAAAACTCTCAAAGTGAAAAATATGAAATTGTTACTCGTGCTTTACATCTATATATATATATTTTCTTTTCAGACTACTTATAAGCTAAAAGTTTGACTTGATAAACAATATACATTCATTTCATAAATCTTATAT
>BQNB010007058.1:65608-89754 GCA_026074375.1 Tanacetum coccineum
ATAGAGGCCACTTCTCACACATAAAGGGACGTAACTTTTAGTTTTAAAAAAATCATAAAAACCAAAAAAAGTAGTTAAGCATAGTATATATCTTTGATTCCTAGCTTATTCAGTTGTTAATTTTGGTTTGTTAAGTTTGGTATAAGCTACTAGTTATCTGGTAATCAAGTTATGTTCACCAGTTCTCAAAATTATAAGCTTAATCAATTCTGTCAATAGTTAAAGGGGTGTTTGGTTTAGTTCTATTAGACCATCAAAAGTCAAAAGTTCTTTGTGATTTCTCTTTGGTTAGTTTTGTCATCATATTTGATAAAGTTTTAAGAAGATTTGTGGGATCAGTTTAAGTTTAAAATCAGTTTATGGCTTAATATTTTTAATCCAGCACCAGGGGAGTTTGTTGCTTATCTGTTGCTAGCTTAAATTTGATTCAAGCTCTTGTGAGCTTGAAATTTGTTTGTGTCAAGTTTATCTACACTCATTGGGTGCATCAAGTGCAGTAGAAACAACCTTTGTCTCCTGCATTTGAGTTTGTGTCTCTTGGTAAAGTGCATCAGCAGTAGTAACCTCAGTTACTACTGTTGTCTTTTAAGCTTCAATTTAGCCTAGTATTAGTAGCTTTTAATCCTTCAAATTTAGTAGAATTTTAGCTTATATTTAGCTTAGTATAGATTAAGTTTTATTTTTCATTTTCTAGCTTAATTGTTAGGGTTAATTTGCTTTTTAAAGTCATCAAAATCCTCAAAAAGACCAAAAACAGTAGTAAACTTAGCTTAGTCTTTAAAATTGAATTTCTAGCTTATAAGATTTAGTTTAATGGTTTATATTTGTAGCTTTATAGTTGATTGATAAGTCCTAATAAGCTCAGCTTCTGTCTAAGCTTATTGAGCATTTTAGCTTAAGTGTATTTTAAGCTTTTTGGAGTTGTATGCAAGCTTTTAAGTAGAAACTAGCTAATTGATTTATCATAAGCCCACTTTCTGAGTCTGCCACTTTTATAAGTTGTTTTTTAGCTTATTTTTGAGTTTAAGCTTATGTCGTCTTTGTTAAAGTTGTTAAGAATAGCTTAATCTACAACTTTGATCTTTTGAATTTTCAAAAATAAAAAAAACCAAAAAACTTGAACCCACGACCTCACCCACACAACACACACGTCTTACCAGTTTGCTTCAATAGCTCATCCATCCATAACTTACACAATTTAATCTTTATACTCATTTTATCCAATAAGCCTTATAAGCTGTTACAGCTTATTTCGTGGCTTATTTGGTAAGCTGTGACTTTGGGCTTATTTTTCCTAGGTTTTAAATAGTTTAAGGTATTTTATGTCATTTTTCTAGAATTTTTAGAGTTCATTTAGTATTTTTAATCTTTTATTTTCATTTAAAACTTTAAAAAATCGTAAAAATTAGAAAAATAATCAAAAAAATATAAATCTTTTTTAGAAAATTTTCTTTTATCCTAAAGTTCCTAGGAAAATTAGTTTGACTCTCGTAAGTTCATTTTTGAGCATTTTAGTTTTTAGGGCTCGGTTTTCGATTCCCGTTATTCGTTTTTGTGTTTTCTTTCAAATTTTATCGTTAAGCTTTCAAATCTTGCTAATCCCTTTATTTTTACTCATAGATTTAGATTATTAATTCAATTTCTAGGTTAAGATGCTAATTAGGTTTTATTTTGACATTTCCGTTTTTCGTCCGCGTGTTTAGTTATTTTTCTTGCATTTAATTATTTTAATTATTTCTAGTCTTAGAAAATCAATCAAAAAGTTGAAAATAATTCATAACATTGTCCAAACTGAATCGAGGGTATCAATTCACATTTCTTTGAGATACGACCCGGTAATCACTTACCGGTTAAACGTATTATATTATATATTTTTGTGTTTAAATTGCATTTAATCTTTGTCCTCAAGGATTATTTGTATATTTTTATAAATACTACGTATATTATATATACGTAGAGTTGATTTACTACAATCAGGGATACATGCTATAAACTATGAATACGAGTGCTTTTCCAACTATATGCTATCATAATATATTATTGCCTAAGTCTTTACTTTTGCCATTAAGACCCCACTATCATGAATTGTTTATTACTTTTCGGAGTAAGCGCGGATGCTGTGAATAGATCTATTTGGGACTGAACTCCCCCGTTGGTGTACCTATACTTTCTGGTAGCCAAACACACTTCATTTGAATCACTATGCGGGTGTTTGGCAAAGGCACTCGTTGGGGCAACTTCTTGTGATTATTGATTATCTCAAGGTCTCGGTGTCATGAGCTTATGACAATAATACTGTTTTCTATAATAATTGTACCCATTGCAATTATTACACTTATGGGTGTATAACAACGTAACCCACTGTTTATGATGACTTGTATTCAAACTATTTACTATAAACCTATGAATTTCACTCAACCATTGTGTTGATCTTTTTAGCATGTTTATCTCAGGTATTTGAGCAACTTATGGCATGGAGTGGTACGGACTTAAAGATGGCTAAACTGTTATCATTCAAACTTTATGTTTTCATGTAGATTTTGGGACCTCTGTTTGTAAAAACTCTGATGAAATAATGAATGATAACTTATCTTTTAAAAACGTCTCTTTTGAGTCATTTTCTATGACTATGACTGTTGTACTATAAAATAATACCCCAGATTAGCTTCCGCTGCTATATGTAAAAAATATGGGTGTTATAGATTGGTATCAAGAGCCAGGTTTATAGAGAACAAGGTTAAAACCTTAACTATAACTACTTTTCTTTTTCCATCTAAGAAAGTCCTTTATGCTACTACATCTCCCGAATAGTATGTAAAGTACATAACTATTATACTATTATATAAATAACTTATGTTATTTACCGCTGGGTTGTTAACAGAGTGATGTCTTCTCCCAACCACCCTACTTCTGATATTGAGGATGATTTTTCCTCTAACTTTCCGGACTATGTCCCAGCTTCACCAGGAAATACTTATTCTAGCTCTTCAAATAACTCATTTGGTTTAGTTCCAAAAGCTTCACCAACTCTTTCACTTTTTCATGATGACCCCTATATGAAAGTCATGTAAGCATATTATGCTAAAGAATCACCTATTCCACCGCCAACTATTGTGCCTCCATGTTCAATGCTATCTGCAATGATTAACCCTCAAGAATTCTTTCTTCCTGAGGAATTATTGTCACTTAAGAAACGAGGCCGTGACCAATCATCCTCCTCTACTTCTGCCCTACCTCAAGCATTTGAGATAGGATAAAGCTCTCGTAAGACAAGTCTGGAACGTCAAGAGGAGCAAATTGAGGAAAGTTTGAATCACCTAGATGAACTCTCTCTCGATCGCATTGGGCACATAGAAGACAAAATAGAAGGTCTTGGAAATGGCCGGGTGATCATACAATAAGATTTTGACAATCTGGAAGTTGAACTCAGAGAGTCTCGTACTCAAATTGCTAAACTTCAAAGAAAGCAAATGGGAAATAATAACAAGATTTCTCTGGCTCGCTTCAGGATTGCTAATCTAGAACTAATCATCGAAGATATCCAGGTTCGTCACCAAGTAGATAAGGAAAGGCTTACTGCACCCCCCTCCCCCCCCCCCCTCCCCGACACACATGCAATCTAATGAACACAGAGAACAGCCAGGATAGGAAGGACATCATACTACTTGATTAAAACTTAGATATAGCCTTTTGTTAGAACCTAGCCATGAGATGTGTGGTATAAATAACAACACTTGTCAAATTTTGACTATGTACAATACAAAGGCAAGTTGTTCAAGATATAATACAATGGTGATCCCGTTTTATATTTATTTTGTGTCCTATATTACATCTCCGTCCTCATCATTATGAATCTTACCGTGACCCCTAGAAAATAAACTAATAAGTTAGATGCTTGTTAGAATCCATATCAACTAAAGTTATCATTGATTTACATTTCAATATTGTTTAAAAATGCTTAAAGTTCAAAAATAAGCATTGCATTTTAAGACTTGTGATATCATTCTTATTACGTGTTGTCTTATGTTGATAGAATGCCTCCCAAAAAGACATCAACATCTGAAGCACCATCCATGACTCAAGCTGCCATCAGGAAACTAGTTGCTGACAGTGTTACCGTAGCTCTGGAAGCACAAGCTGCAACAATAGCAAATGCTGACAATACCAATAGGAAAATTGGAGAAAGAGAAGATCCTGTAGCAAGAAAGTGTAGATACAAAGAGTTCATGAGCTGCCAACCTATCAACTTCAAAGGTTCAAAAGGAGCTGTTGAACTTATCCGCTGGTTTGAGCGAACTAAATCAGTGTTTTCCCGTAGCAACTATACTGAAGACTGCAAGGTGAAGTTTGCTACTGGTACTTTAACTGAAGAAGCTCTATCCTGGTGGAATTCTTTTGCCCAACCTATTAGGATAGAAGAAGCTTATAAGATTACCCGGGGTTGAATTCAAGTAGCGGTTGATAAAGAAGTTTAATCAATCTGAGGTCCAAAAAGATGGAAGATGAAATTTTACCATTGATGTGAAGGGGAATGATCTCAAGACATACGTGAGAAGATTCCAGGAATTGGCAACCTTGTGTCCACTATGGTGCCAGATTATGAGAAAATGATGGAAGTTTTCATCAGGGGATTGCCTCAAAGTATTGAAGGGAATGTTACCGCCTCTAAACCTCAAACTCTAGAAGAAGCCATTAACATAGCCTAGAGGCTAATGGATCAGGTAAAATGCAACCCCGGTTAGGATTACATAGTATCAAGTGATCACAAACGAATGTTTGACGACGAAAGAACTTTCGATAATAACAACAACTACCGTAACACCAACACCAACAACCGCTACAATAATCACACAACACACAGACATAAGACCAGGATACATTTAAGGTCTTATGCTGTCCCTCAACTGAAAAACTTATGGGTATACTTGAACGTCTTGTGTAAGAAATGTATCTGCATCACATTAAGACCTTTGCCACTTATTTAAGTGTTATAACTTGCACAAGGTGGGCACATCTGACCAAGAAATATTGAAATGAAACAAAGGGCTAGCACTAGAAGTAATTTGCTACAGTGACAATTACTTGTCATGCCTGTGGAGAGAAAGGGAATTATGCAAATCAGTGCCGAAAGACCACCAACAACAATGCTCAGGGAAGAGCCAACATGCTGAGGGATAGGAATGCTCACCAAGACCTGAACGTAGTTACGGGTATGTTCCTTCTAAACCAACATCTAGCTAGAGTATTATTTAATTCTGGAGCTGATAAAAGCTTCGTATCTATAATCTCTTGCCTATAATCGCTTAAATATTCTACCCGTTACATTAGATACCTTCTACAATATCGGAAATGGCTGACGGAGACCTAGTAAGCAAAACATCGTTTATTCAAGTTGCACCCTGACCTTGAGTTAAACCAACCTTTGTAATGATATTTTATGCCAATCAACTCGATGGGGGATAGTTTCGATGTCGTCATTGGTATGGATTGGTTATCCAAGTATCATGCTAGAATTATCTGTGACGAGAAAGTCGTCCACATCCCAATCAAAGGTGAAACTTTGATCATTCGAGGTAACCAAAGTAAAACCCGACTAAGTCTCATATCCTGTATAAAAACCAAAAGATATATATCCCGAGGTTGTCAAGTTTTCGTAATCCTAGAAATGGAAAAGAAGTCATACGAGAAAAGACAAGAAGATATCCCAGTAGTTAGAGAATTCCCAGAAGTTTTTCCTGAAGATCTATCTGGCCTTCCTCCCGTTCGCCAAGTAGAATTCAAATTCGGGTTTTTTTTTTTTTTTATTTAATTCCATGAACACACTTGTAGTAGACGTGCATCCTTATAGATTAGATCCTTCAGAAATGCAGGAACTATCTAACCAACTTCAAGAGTTAATTAGATCGAGGGTTTATATACGAGCCAAGTACTTCACCATGTGGAGTCAGGTCTTGTTTGTCAAAAGAAAGACGATCTATCAGATATGTGTATCGGATTACGGAGTGTAGTAAACTTACCGTTAAGTCGTTACCATTACATAGGATTGATGACTTATTTGACCAACTTTAAGGTTCGAGTGTCTACTCGAAGATTGACTTAAGATCAGGCTATCATCAACTGAGAGTCAGGGATGAAGATATTCCCAAGATTGCTTTCTAAACAAGATACAAACATTATGAATTTCAAGTAATGCCATTTGGTTTAACTAACGCACATGCTGTATTCATAGATCTCATGAACCGTATGTGTAAACCATACTTGGACAAATTCGTAATAGTATTCATCGATGATATTCTTATCTACTCCCGTAACAAAGAAGAGTACGCAAATCATTTGAGAATAATCCTAGAATTACTCAAGAAAGAGAAGTTGTATGCCAAGTTCTCCAAGTGTGATTTCTGGATTCGTATCGTGCAATTTCTTGGACACTTAATTGATAGTCAAGGACTTCATGTTGACCCCGCCAAGATTGAAGCAGTTAAGAATTAGACATCTCCTACTACACCCACATAAATACGTTAATTCTTAGGACTTGCCGATTATTATCGGAGATTTATCAAAGATTTCTCGAAGATTGCAAAGTCTTTGATTTAATTAACCCAGAAAAACAAGAAGTATATCTGGGGAAAATACCAAGAGTCGGCTTTTCAACTACTAAAACAGAAGCTATGTGAAGCTCCAATCTTAGCATTACCAGAAGAAAATGACGATTTTGTTGTTTACTGTGATGCGTCCCATCAAGGTCTGGGAGCGGTGTTATGCAAAAAAAAAGGTTATTGCATATGTGATGTGTGCTTAAATACACATCATTTATAACCCGAAAAACACTATTAATCGGACTAAAAACATAAAATATGCTTAATATTATTGCAAATATGTTTTGTTTGTGTTTTTATCTCTTGCAGGTACAAGGGATTGAAAATAAAGCAAAAACGGTGACTTTCGGTTAAGATTTGAAAACGTTTACGCGTTTTTCAAGATCAAAACGAAGTCGTTATTATTTCCCGAGCATGTCATTGGAAAGAGCACAAAAATACGAGTCCGACGGTACCTTCATTGTTTATTAGGCCGGCCCGACACCATTTATATGGGTCGGACCGACCCATATTTATTTAAAGGCTTAAGTGTTATCAATTCAAGCGCACATTACTCGGCCCACTACTTGGAAGTTTGAACTCAGGCCCAATATAGCCAAAAGTTTAATATAGACTCAATATTTGTCATAGACCCAATGAACCAATCATAGCCACTCATTTTTTCATCAAAAATAAAAAAACTTACTTTTCGCCTCTTTTTTAAAAATTAAATATCTCACACACTGTTAATCGTTACACAAAACAAAACATATCATCGCGACGAGAATTAAATTATCTTTCTATAGAGAGGCGACACTATATACTTTCGACAAACTTTTTTTTATGATTTTATGAAGTCATATACGATTTTATGAAGTCATATACTATTTTATGAAATCATATATGATTTATGAAATCATATATGATTTTATGAAATCATATATGATTCGTTATACGAATCATATATGATTCATCATACGAATCATATATGATTTTCGCAATTCGTGACTAAAACAAAATTGAAAAAAAGTTCGTCGGAATCACAAATCATATATGATTTTATGAAATCATATATGATTTTATGAAATCATATATGATCCGTTATACGAATCATATATGATTCGTTATACGAATCATATATGATTTTCGCAATTCGTGATTGAAAAAAAAATCGAAAAAAAGTTTCTCGAAAGTATATCGTGTCACCCGTCTACTGAAAGATAAAAAAATATTCATCGCGATGGTGTATTTTTTGTCGTGTGACGATTTACCGTTTGTAACATATTTTATTTTTAAAAAAGAGGTGGAAAGTGATTTTTTTTATTTTTGATGAAAAAATGGATGGTTGAGATTGATTCATTGGATCTATGACAAATAATGGGTCTATGTTGATCTTAACTCATGCATCTACATCAGTCATTTTGTTTATGTTATTTATTTCTTTTGAAAGTTGCCATTTAATTTATTTGTTACTCTCGTAGTCTTCATGTACCTGGTGGGGTTCGGGGATCCAACATATTGACATGACTTTTATTTTAGTTCGACGAGAAATAAGTAATCTTATTCAATTTATACACACATAAGGCAAAAATGGGACGTCAGGTTCAAAAAACTAGAACAAACTCAAATGGGTTTGATTGTTTATTCATTATTTTTTTGATTTGATTGTTTATTCATTATTTTTTTAATTTTTGATTTAACGACGTAAAAATTGTGATTAACATATATGTTAACATAACTGGTATTTGTTTTTTTTTCTGTTTTGATGATTGATTTTTATTGCTAATTAACTATCAATTTTTTGTTTTTGTTTCTAGACAGGTTTTTGTGTTTTATGATGCTTTAATTATGAAGTTTATGTGATCATTGCAAATATACATCTTTTTGGAAGGCGTTAACGAACTTGACGAAAGCGTGCACATATGTTTTTGGAAGAACACTCATGCTCTAATAAATTTGATAAAAAGGTGAAGCATGCATGTATGTTCGTGGAAGAGTGCACATATGTTTGTGGAAGAGTGCATATATGTTTTTGGAAGGATACTCGTATGTTCTAATAAATTTGATGAGAAAGTGAAGCGTGCACGTATGTTCGTTGAAGAGTACACATATGTTCTTGAAAGAGTGCATATGTGTTTTTGGGTGGGTACTCGTATGTTTTTTGAATGACATGTATATTTTTAAAAAGATACATTTATATTTGAATTGTATTTCATTTTGTATGTATTATTTATGTTTTGGTTTGTTATAAATTTAGAGGCTACATGTACATGGTTATGTTTTTGGTTATAAGTTTAAAAGATTAAAGAATGTACATCAGAAACATATATGCAATAAACATTTTTTTAGTAGAACAAGTGATGACTACACAATTGTACACAAGAAACATATGTAAAATTAAAATATAAAAAAAACATATATGCGTTTTTTTTGAAAACATGTATGTTAAAAGACAAATATAAAATAAAAATAATAATAATTTCAAAAAGTACATGATTTTAAAAACGTTTTTTAAATAAAAAATTCAAAAAAATTGAAATTGTGTTTTACTATTAATAATACTAAATATTTATTGATTTTAAAACATGTGTACTGACTAAAAAAGAAGAAAAAAAATATTATTTTTTAATTCCTAAATTTTAGGAAATAATAAAAAACGTTTTTTATTAAAAAAGGGTAAAAAATATTTTTTTTTTAAATTCCAAAAAATAAGTGATTTAAAAACGTTTTTTATTTAAATATAAAAAAAAGTAAAAAATATTAGCCATGTATAAATAAAGTCAAAGGTCAACATTCATTAAAAGAAGACATTTATTAGTCATTAATTTGTATTGACATAAAAATGTCATTGACTAATATACCCTTTTCAATTAAATGAAAACATTTAATATTTACTAAATTATGATTGGTTGAAAAAAGTTCTGTAAAGTTCTGCGCATAAAATGAGTTCTCAATATAACGTGCCCCTATGTATATATATATACATATATATATACATACATATATACATACATATATACATATATATATACATATATATATATGTGTGTGTGTGTATATATATATATATATGTATATATATATATATATATATGTATATGTATATATATATATATGTATATGTATATATATATATATGTATATATATATATATAAACTTTATCTTTCGATGAAGTCATATACAATAAGATGTATATATGATGCAAAATATAAATGATATAGCCACAAGCATCTCAAATTAGAGAATTGTGATCATATACCAAAACATCTTATGAGGTGTAGTCTTCTACTAAGAAGGACATACAACTATAAGGAAAAAAATGAGAATATAAAATGATTCTCAACATAAACTCCTAGAGAAACAAATTAGAAGTAAGATAATATCAAAAAGTATAATCCTACTACTTGCATCATTGTGGTTGGTTTTGGTGGTCAGGTTTCTAAGGGTTGTAAGTATGAGTTTGAGAATGAGATGTATTTCATTATGAAATTCACTTGGCTTTTGATAAAAGAAGCTTATGAGTGTCGAGATATGTGGAAGGTAATTTAATCTTCATTGGTTGTATTGGTTCTGGTTATGGAGGTGGTGGTGAAAAGATTCATAATGATTCTTCTTGTAAGAAAGACTCTGTGGATGACTCAATATTGATAGAAGTAAAAAGACTTTTCACTAAACCTTACCTTGTGGTATGATAAATCACATGAGGTGCTAAACAAGGTGACTTTGTAAGTGGTGAAAGATTTAGATTAGTAAGTGTTGAAAGAAGTAATGAAAGATGGTGATAACGATGCAAGCAACTACCAATGTATGCTTATTTATAAAGTGGTGAGAATGAGTATGCTTGTATGAACATGTAATAAGAGATATTGATTAAAGTATGATTAAAGTATGATAAATGTACGAATGAGCACAAATTAACTTGATAAATACTTTGATATTTATTAACCTACACAAATCCAAACGGGTTAGTTTTAAGTCTAACACAAGATAGAAGCAACAATATCATTTTACAACATTATCACACGAATGAAACTTGCTCAAATATGATCACACAAAAGACTCAACAAGTAGATACATAGATAGACATATATACAAACAAAGCACGTTCGCAAATAGACATACAAATCGGAATACCGTTAAACTAAGAGAAGAGGAGGACATATGTTGTAACTTGCTTAAAATGCCATAGGCATGTTCGAAAAATATTGGATAATTCTATGAGTTTTAGAAGGACTTAAATGTTAGAAGTCAAAACCAATTATTGGGAAGCCTTAATACAGGTATAAACTACCTAATTAAAGTGCTGGGAAAAAAAGTTAACTACCCCAAATGGCCGAAATGCATTCTGTAGAACCGGCCTAGGCGAATCCTTTTGCACAATAGAATCGGCTTTGCTGCAGATGGAACCGGCTCCTGCAGACAATGTTCCTTAAATCTTAAAAATCTTAGAGATGTTCCAAATGATTTCCAAACTTATTTTTCGCTTGAGATAGTTGATTAAATAGAGTTTCTTGATAATGCAAAAGGCTCATGGAAAAGATCCAACGCTTAGATCCTATGATTTTCTACTACACCAAACGCTCCTAATTCTAGAGGGGAATGACAATCAAGAACCATGAATTGCATAAAAACCAACCAAAAACATAAACGACTTAGTTTACAAACAAACATTCAAGAATTCAAACATAAATGATATGAGAGATAAAAACATTCATACAGAACATTTTCCAAATAGTTCAACCAAACACAAGTTTAATGACATAGATGATTTAGATTAGAAAATCGATTGCACTAACAATACCGTGAAAGATAAAGAACAAAGGAAACAAGTAGGCACGAATCCAAAGATGGTGTTTTAGATAATGAACTTGCTTTAAAAGAAAATCATAGATTTCTACATGAATACCAAGAATACTTTGACATTATATAAGTGCACAAGAAGCAATGTAATTATGTAGCAATGACCAAATAATGAAACAAAAAGAAAAAAGATTATGCAAACACATGTTTATGCATGTATAAATTTAGAACATCATACAGATTATTAAGAATTGCCACAAAGGATCAGAACTACCAAACATAGACATATCTTTTTCCAAATTCATCATGTTTTCAATAATGACAAATTACGAGATCTTACAAGACATCATATAGGAGACAAAAATTAATTCATATGCAAGCTCATGCAAAAGTCATGTTTAAGCTTAACATTTTTGTATCACGAATTAAAGACAATGAAACAAACCTTTCCCTAAGGTTACGCATTTGTTCAATTATCGAAATGTTATCAAACACCACAGATATCGACAAAGCACATTAATCAAACAAGACATATAATCAAACACATGCGGATGCAATGCAAGATGTCATGATAGACTAACGAAAGAAAGATCATATTTACTACTAGTATGGAAAACGTAGCATACGTGGTGTTTGGGAGATAGAGAACAAGTTGGTGAACTAGTGGTTACAAAGGATTGACAAGGATGCAATGACAATATCAAAATGTATAGATAACTTTAACGAAGTTTTTTTGAAATGATCATTTTTCAACAAGACCAAAAATATTTAGAACCTTTGATGGAAACGCCATAACCAAAAATTGACCTTTTGTTATTATTTTGGAAGTTGACGATAATATATTACAAATCCTTTGAGACTATCTTTACATAAAACTAGACTCAATTATCTTTAAAATGACGGGTGTCACAACTTTTAACACCATATGGTTGGTTTTATACAAAATTCCCAAAATGACTCATTTTCTACAAAATTTATTGTTCCAATCTTATACGTGGCTAAAATGACCGAAACTCGATTCCTATAACTCGACATAACATGAAAACTTCCAGAATTATTTCTTAAAATATATACTTAAATATCCAACACACACTTGGTCTAAATGAATCGCAGAACCGTTCTTTATGGGTTTTGCCAAACACCAGTTTTGACCCTTTTTAACCAAAACAATAACTTATTGCTTTGACCCGCTTCAAAAAATACTTTTAAAACAATAACAAGACATCATTACAATTTATCATTACTTGAGTATTTCGAATGAAACATTCAAGTTGCCAATCCCATTTTGATGTGCCTAAATTTTATGACAATATTTGTCAAAACACTTATCTAGCATACTTAGTTCTTATTCTCAAGGTTTCATTAAGATATTGAGATTATGCGAGAAGTTGAAATAGCAAATACAAAGGAAGATATGTATGACTATATTAGAAGCACGAGACCTAGCATAAGTTCTATAAAGCGAAAACATGAATTCGAAAACAGATGCAACAAATAGCATGGCAAACAAGAAATTAGTTCTAAAAACAAGCAAACAAAATACAAGAAAGTAAACAAGGGAAAAAAGTTTTCATATACATAACTCACATTATAATCATTGTTTTACTAAAATGAGTTATCAAATCATTTACGGAAAAGCATTTTAGATAAAAAATAGAAGTTATCCAAAACTCTTTTAGTAATCATACATATTAGTGTTTTAAGGTCCCTAAATTGTCACACGAGCGAATAAATGACCATGATAAGGAAGCGCACATAAATTTTCACAATCAAGCTTTAATATGATGAGATTAAGCATAAATCATAATAATGAAAGTAATGCAAACTAGACTTTTACATATCGTACGGAAATCAATTTGATTTTTGCTTTGTGTTGAATAAGACGATGTTTATCAAGCTTGATATAATGACATAAATACTTTATTTTCATAAAAGAGGGCCTTCATATAATTCAAGGATACCAACTAAAATTGCTCGACTCAAAAGTTTGAGTTTCTTTGTTAATACAAAACTTGAAATTTTGGGACACCTTTGTAGTATTTTGCAAAATTAAATTACTTAGCTTATATTCAGTACCTACTATCCCTTTTTTTTAGAAATAGACTCAATTTCACTTCGGAAATGTAGGTGGGCACGAATCGTACACAACATACGTTTAGTTTTTTGGAGCTATCGATGTTGACAAATTTTTTGAAAGCCTTCTGTAGACGGGTCCGCGGTTCTTTTCAAAGTGTAACCGCCTTTGTTAACGAAGGGAACCGCGAGTCTGGTCGAATTTTCTAAAAACTCAACTTTAGACCCGACGAAAAGGTTTAACACTTGGTAGACTTTGAGGTAAACTTATATAACAAATTTTGATCAATATTCAAGATTGTATATGCTGATAGAAATAATGCCTAAAAACATTATTAATATTTTTCACATCTTTACGTTTTGATAATCACAAAATATAAAAACGTTCAATGTAAAATTAAATGTAAACAAGTAATTAGTAGTAAATTTTCATTTTGAAAATTATATCACTTAAAGGTATGAATAAATAAATGCTTAATGCATTTTATGATCAAATGAAATTTTTATTCAACCTCACACTTTTATAAAATGTTGTAAACATTTTTATAAACATTACAAAACATTTTCTACAATTAAAAGAAATGTTTTATTCAAAATAAACATTTTAAAATTCAAATTTTCAGACCTAAAACGGCTAGAAAGTTCCAGAAAATCTCCCCTACACAAAAGGACAAACTGGGGAGCGCCTAGTCTAGGGCGGCCCCCTTAAATACACGGGCGGCCCCCTTATCTTTAAGGGGACCGCCCACCTATTTAAGGGGACCACCCATAGGTAGACGCTCCTCCAAAATGTCCTATAAATACTGGACTATTCCTAATTATTTTTTCACCTTTTGCACTCATTCTTTCTGATCAAAACAGCCCATACATCTCATTAAAATCCTTTGATCATTTAATCATAAAGCTTTGTTTCCAAGTGATCCAAGCTCAAATCCTCAAGTGCAAGAGAATAATACTTCCTACCATCAAGTGAAGAAGTATTACACCTTTGTGTGTTGTTGTAATCTTATTGCATCCATATCATAACTTGTAAATCATTTGTAAATCTTGTAAAGTTGTGTACTTGTTAGATCTTGGTGATTGTTGTAAGTATAGTTGGATCTTGGTGATCTTTCCTAGTAGTGTTAGTTAGGTGTGATTATAGTAGTGGCTTGGTGAAGTAGTGGTGTGAAGAAAACTAAGGTGTGAAGAAGTTGTGTAGTCGTGAAGCAAAGTTGTGTAGTGAAGTTGTGAGTTGTGGTAGTTGTTCTAGCTAAGATTAAAACTCGACCATCTAGCTTAGTGTCGGAATCAAGATAAGCGAAAGTTGTTTAAGGTTTTCTCGCCATCATGGGAGCTTGATGACATTGTGAAGAAAACTCTCGAGGTAGGTGCTCGAGGAGTGGATTAGGGCGAAGAGGTGCTTCGGTACCGATCCACTAGAAAAATCACTCGCGTTGTTGTTTGAATTGTTCTTACTCTTATCTCTGTCTTACATTATTTTTTTCATATCTATACTAATTACATTGTTTAGATAAGTATATTGTTCATAATGTGCAAGTGTTGAATTCACATAAAGTCGAATCTAGAATTTCTACAAACACTTTAAAATCTTAAATCAAAAAGCGGTAAACTATTCAACCTCCCTTCTAGTTTTCCACAATTGGTATCAGAGCCACGTCAAATAAGATTTTTAAAATAAATTATATTTTAAAACTTGAATCGATCTATTGAATCAGAAAAATATTTAGAAGGGCAATCTATGCAAAGACCACCACTATTTGAAAGTGATGATTTATTTATTGGAAAAATAGATTCGAAACTTATGTGAAGTCAAAAGATCTAGATCTTTGGCATTGTTTATTACCGATGGTGATTTTTTCCTATTTCAAAATAATCTCGGAAACTAAAAAGATGAAATTATACCTTTTCATCAACAAACCGATGATCTTAGAAAGAACTTGCTAAATAATAATGCTAAAATGGTAATTTATTATGCTTTACCACGTAAAGATTATGAAGAATTTATATGTGTTTAACCGCAACAAGAAATTTGGGATACTTTGGTAAAGATCTCATCAAGGTAATAAATCAAGTCAAAGCAAAACAAATAGAATCTTCTTGTTAACAATATGTACAATTTTTGATTCCAGAAAAAGAATCAATAGGATCTATGCCTTGGTAAAATTCTAACACTAAATTTTATTAGTCTAAAGCACTTGATGAAGGTTTTTCTAGCAATAATTGTGTAGGAAATTTCTTAAGGAATTACAACCTCAAAATGGCGCGCGAAAGTTACGGCGATTGAAGAATCAAAGAATCTAACAACCTTACATCTTGACGACTTATTGAAACTTGGAAAGGTTTAGGATGCAAGTAATGAAGAAAGATTTCGAAACGGTCAAAGGAAAGAAAAGAACAAAAGTATATCTCTTGCATTAAAGGTGAAAAGGATGTAAGTGATTGATGATAGTCAAGCTCCGATAGTGAAGAACGAAGAGTATGCTATGGGCCGTAAAGGAATTCAAGAATTCTTCAAGAGAGCGAGGATGATTTGTAAGACAACCACGAGGGCCGATAGAAAAAAACATTCCAATGAGTAGAAATAATGGTTTATGGTAAAAGTGAAAGAAAATGTTGTAGAAGTGGTGATCCAAATCACTCATATGGGAGGAATGTTTAAAGCTCGACAAAGAACATACGATCAAAGAGCATTTCTTGGAGGAGCATGGAGCGACAATAGAGAAGATGAAGTGGAAAAGACTAAAGATGAAACTTGTCTTGTAGCTCAAGCGCCCGATGAAATATGCTTAGGAATAAACTTGGAACCCGATGAGTGGATTAAAGATAGTGGATGCTCAAAACACATGACCGGTAATCAAAAGTTGTTTTCTTCATACAAAGCATACAACGGAGGAAACGTAATTTTTAGGAGCAACTTGCGCGGTAAAATCATAGGCAAAGGTACGATTTCTCAAGACTCCCTAATAATTGAAAATGTTGAGCACGTAGATAACTTAACATATAACTTGCTTAGTGTAGGTCAAATATGTGGTTATTAATGCTACAGTAAATTTACATACACGATAGCGAAATAATCAAAGACGAAAAGGTTATAGGTAAAGGAATTAGGAAAGGAGGAATATATGTAATGAAACTAGGAAATAAACCGGAAGACAAAATATGCCTTGCAACATTAGACGAAAACTCCACACTATGGCATAGGAGATTAGGTCACGCTAATATGCAACTAATTCAATCATTAGCATCTAAAGAATTAGTTAGAAATCTACCCAAACTTAAATACGACCGACATTTTTGTGATGCTTGCAAAATTAGAAAGCAAGCTCATGCAAGTCACAAGGACTAAAATTGTTGTTTCAGACAAATAGATGATTTGAACTACTTCTCATGGGTTTGATTTGGCCATACCCCATACGATGCTAATTGAGGGGAATCGTTATACATTAGTAGATCATAGTTGACTATTATCGATTTATCCATGGACTAGACTTTCTAGCAAATAAAACCGAAGCCATTGAAAAAATTCGAATTATTTAGCAAAAATGATCCAATAACAAATTATGTTGTTTCATTGTTATAATTAGAAACAGATCATGGTCGGAATTTGATAATGAAGTACAATTCGGGAAACTATTGTGATTTAAATGGGTTCATCTTACCATTTTTTCCGCTTCCTCGTCAACTCCAGCAAATCTACTAGGGTAATTAGAAATAAAAAATCGCACTCTACAAGAAATGAGGTAACTACCTTGTTAATTGAACAATCATTCCTCAAAATTTTGGTGCTATTGTCGGTCGATACATCAACACATATATAATTAATAGTGTTTCCATTAGACGTATTTTAGGAAAATCTCATATGAGTTGTTAAGAGTAGAAAATCAAACATTAACTTATCTTTAGTGTATTCGGAAGTAAATGTTTTATCTTAATACAAAAGATTACACTCACCAAGTTCGACCCAATGTGGTACGAAGGTGTTTTCCTAGTTATTCGCAAAATAGTAATGCTTAACATAATACTTAACAAACAAACATGAAAGTTGAAGAGTCGTTGAATGTATACTTTCGATGAAACTCCTCTCCGGCTTAACTTACATTAGAAGATGATGAGTTAGTCGATTAAGAAGCATTGAGGTTAGT
The DNA here is from genome assembly GCA_026074375.1 of Tanacetum coccineum. Lineage (NCBI taxonomy): Eukaryota > Viridiplantae > Streptophyta > Magnoliopsida > Asterales > Asteraceae > Tanacetum > Tanacetum coccineum. Next base: position 83,203 of record BQNB010007058.1, read on the forward strand.
AAAACCAAAACACATAAGCAATGATCTTGAAGACATTTCATTAAGAAAATAATTAAATTGTATATTTTAAAGAATCTAAACTGCATCACCTAGAAAAACGTTATTGGTAATCTAAAATTAAGAATCTTAGGTACGCAAGCTCAAGGCAAAAGCAATTTATTTTGCTTTATTTCAACAATAGAACCTAAAAAATTTATATGAGGCATTAAAAGATGATTATTGGGTAATGGCAATGCAAGAGGTACATAAACCATTTTTAAAAACAAAATGCATGTTTGGGAGATTAGGCCCTATCCCATGGATATGACCATTTATAGGAAACAAAATGGGTTATATGTAATAAACTCGATGAAATTGGCGTCGTAACTTAGAAACAAAGCTAGGTTAGTCGCCCAAGGTTATAATCATACAAGAAGGAATTGATTATGACGAAACATATGCACCCGTAGCTAGACTAGAGTCCATAAGAATACTTTTAGCTTATGCTTGCGCACTAGACTTTAAGTTATACCAAATGGATGTGAAGAGTGCATTCCTTAACGGTTTTATCAATGAGGAGGTTTACGTGGCACAACCTCCGGGATTCATTGACTTCGCAAAACCTAATTATGTCTATAGACTTAAGAAAGCTCTTTATGGTCTAAAACAAGCCCCAAAAGCTTGGTACGATCGATTAAAAGCCTTTCTTATTAAACATGATTACTCCATGGGAATGGTAGATAACACACTCTTCAATAAAATAAAAGAAAGACTCCAACCTTATTATTGTCCAAAATATATGTTGATGACATTATATTCGGATCAACTTGTCAAGAAATGTGTGATGACTTTGCCAAGATCATGCATGATGAGTTTGAAATGAGTATGATGGGGGAACTAAATTTTTTCTTAGGATTACAAATAAAACAATTAGATGATGGAATATTTTTTAATCAATCAAAATATATTAAGGAAATGCTTAAGAAATTTGGACTAGAAGACTCTAAGCCAATGAAAACCCCTATGTCTACGGAAACCAAACTCACGAGAGACGAAGAAGGTGAGTCCGTAGATAATACCAAATATTGGATAGATAGGTAGTTCATTACACTACGGCATGTAAACCCGATATTATGTTAGTGTTTGCCTTTGTGCATGCTTTCAAGAGGATCCCAAAACCTCTCACCTAGAAGCGGTTAAACGTATCTTTCGATACATTAAAGGCACTACGCATTTAGGATTATGGTATCCTAAGGGATGCCGACATTAGAAAAAATGTGTATGCGGAATTCGGTAAGCGGAGATTACGTAGATCGCTAGTAGACTAGTGGTGTTTGCTCGTTTATGGGATTTTGCCATCATCTTGGTTTTAAAGAAGCAAACCGCTCTTGGCCATTCAAAACTGAATCGGATATGTAAGCGCCGGAAAAGGCATATCAACAAGCCCATAAGATGAAACAAGCTCTCGTGGACTATGGCGTTAGGTTAGACAACTTCCAAACTTTATGTGATAAACCAAAAGGGGCTATTGACTTAAGTATAAATCCCGTTCACAACTCACGAACAAAACACTTGAGCTTCTCCATCACTTCCGTCACGGATAATGTTCAAAAAGGAACATCTCTATTAGAAAAAGTTTCTCATCGGAAGACAACCATAGCCGAATATTCGAACTTAAAACACTTAAAGATGGGCCATTTATCTACTTAGTTAGGTATAGAATGATGGAACAAAATGTTAAGTTTTCGGCATAATAAAAAAATGCATATCATTAATGAAACTGTTTTCAAAAAATCTTTTAAGAAAATAAATTTTTCTCAATAGGTGGCGGCCCCCTTAATTCATAAAGGGCGGCCCCCTTAATTTTAAGGGGACCGACCAGACTTTAAGGGGACCACCCACCTGACTGACTAAAATATTTTTTTCTTTTTCTCTCTTTGTGTCTAGGTTTCTATTTTACACAAAAACACAAGATTGGAAAAGTATAGCAAAATTTTATAAATTCGTCTATCTAAATGCATTTTCATTATACTTTATATACATTTAGTCCAATCGATTATTTTCTAAAAAAGTATTTTATAACTAGGAGCACTATGAAAATCAATTTTCATTATATTGTTGATGATATGGCTAAAAAACTTTTCATATCAGCATATTGTTCTCATACTTGTTGTCAAAAGTATATAATTCTTATATGTTTATTTTCGACTAATCTTGGTTGAGCAAATATTAATCAATAGAGCATTTGGATTATTTCCTAGGTTTTACATGTCTTGTGTCGAAAGAATCGATACTCCACAATTGTGTCGCACTTAGGCTCACACTAGTATTTGCACATAGTTTGGTTCCGTTTTTACTTAACCCTCTTGTCAAGAAAAATTCTTTGTGCATTATATCTAGTTCTAGCTCTTCACTCTTTTGGTCTTCAATTCATATATGATTATATGCCAAATTATGTGGAAATAGTTTTATAATTACAATTGTCATATATATGTAGATTGTGTGAATGCTTATTGCTATGTGCTAAAAAAATTTATTGCCATAAAAGGATGGACTTGTTGCCATATTAACTACAAACAGAAATCCATCTCATAAAATTTTGAGAAAATCAATTTTTGGGAAATCTGAGAAATAGCAGCAGGCGGCCCTTAAATTATAAAAGGGCGGTCCCCTTATCTTTAGGGGAAATCAGACCCTAATTAAGGGACAGGCTAGACAGTATAGGGGTGTAAAACAGGCATTTTATGTACTTTTTTGACCAAATACTCACTAGACCTAGCTACTATTCCCTAAATTCACAAACATTTCTTGGATTTGATCCTTTAAATGTTCATTCTTCCTAATTTAAACCTTTCCTCCACTATATTAATTCTCGACCTTCATCATCACATCTTAATCACTACATGACAACTCTTTAACAAAACCAACATCCAAACCACCCAAGGGTGGCCAAAATAAGTGTGAAACCCTTTGGAGGAAGAAACTAAAACCCTTGTAACTCATCCATTGAGTCAATGTCTATTCACTACACCATTGTCAAAAACCACTCACTCCATATCATGAACCATCTCAAGAAAACAATCACCCCATCAAGCATTACCAAATCACTTCTGTAGGACATTCCCACATCAACACAAGGTTGTCTCACATCCTCTATTTCCTATATCACCATCAATTCAATTGTTACTCACACTTAAGCTACCACATCATGTGACAAGCAAACTCAACACACACCGCCTCTATCTCCAAGTAGAGAAAGCCTAGTTGATGACATTAATCCATTCTACAAGGACTATCAAACATCTTAGCCATGCATCTCTATCACTACAACAATAACAACATTCCTCTTCACACTACTCCTCCAAAACCTACCACATACCCTCAACATTAAAACCAAAGTTGAAAACACCATGTTGGGTACCTTGTTGAATTTCACCCAAAAATAATTTCTTGCTTTAAGTGAGGATATCAATTGGATTGAATTCCTCCTCACTTTGACCCCACATCCACCACCTAGAGTCAAGAGATTACCATTCTACAAACCGCTCCGCTCCAAACTCACCCAGATCAACAAAACTAATCTCGTATATGCCTACAAAATAATCTGTTAAACACTTTGGTGTCGCAAGCAAGGGCAAAAATCCTTCTATGACTATTTAAGGATTTTTTTTGTTTTAATATGCTCTAAAGCATATTTGTTTTCTTTCTATGTATGCTTATTGTATAGTTCACACCATTTGTCCTAAATAAATCGAAGTATCTTTTGCTTTGATGGTTTGATTACAATTGTTTATATTTTCCTTCCTTTATGCTACATGTTAGACATATTTGTACTTGTTCTAACTCGTTTTATAGCAAGAAACCATAGGTTCGAATCTTGGTAGCCTCGAACGAGGGGGGACACATCAAGGGGGAGCATTTCATCCAGTCGATTTTACTAAGCAATTCCGACGATGCCTTTTTGATTCTACAAAAAGGGGAGGAATTGTTATAAAACTCACTAAATCTTGTTTTAAAAAATAATTTTTACATTTAATGAGTTTAAGTTTTTGTATCATTAAAAAGGGAGAGATTGTTAATAGAAAGGCTAAAAAATTATTAATATTTCTTTCACATCTTCCGTTTTGATGATTACAAAATATAAAACGTCAAATGTAAATTATACGTAAACAAGTATTTGTAGTATATTTTCATTTCGAAAATTATATCACTTAAATGGTCATGGAATAATAACATGCTTCATGCACTTTATGATAAAAGGAAATTTTTTATGACATCATTACACTTCATTATCACTTTGAGTATTTTGGATGAAACATTCAAGTTTTCAATCCTACATTGATGTGCATAAATTTTTTGACAATATTTTTCAAAACACTTAAATAACAAACTTAGTTATAATTCTAAAGGTTTTATTAAGATATTGAGATTATGCAAGATGTTCATATAAAATATGCAAAGAAAGAGATATATTCCTATTTGAGGTGCACGAGACCTAGCATAAGCCCCATTACACGAAAACATGGAATCGACAAACAAAAGAACAAATAGCATGCTAAACAAGACACATATGTTGCATAAACAAACAAATGCAAGTACAAGATGAAAACAAGTAGTCATATAGCGTATTACCTATTTTAAATATCACTTCAACTTATATAAATTACTTAAACATTTGCGAAAATACATTTTCAACAAAACAAGGAGTTATCCCAAACACTCATTTAAAAATCATAGAAATATTTTTTTTAAGAACTTAAATTGACAAGCGAGCGAATGAAAGACATGATAAGGTAGACACATATATTTCACAAATAAATAAGCTCATGATGACGTTTGAAAAAGACATAAGATCAAGATATATAAGCAATGCAAAGAAGAACGACTAATCATATAACATATCTTACGAAAAATTCTTTTTGCCTTGAGTTGAATATGACAATGTATATCAACCTTGATTAGTGTCCAAAATACTTTAGTTTTAAAGAATGATGTATCAATGTTCAAAGGATACCAACTCAAATTGCCAGACTCAAAAGTTTGAGTTTCTATGTTAATATGAAACTTGAAATTTTGAACACTTTGTAGTATTTTGCAAATGTGACATACCTTAACCTTTATTGAGTACCTCTAACCTATTATATTAGAATGTAAACTCAATTCCCTTCGAAATGGTAGGTGGCACGACTCGTACAGACTTACGTTTAGTTTTTTATGAGCTTTCGAAGTTGATAAAATTTTGAAAAACCTTCTGTAGAACCGGGTCCGTCGGTTCCTTTTCAAAATGGAACCATCCTTTGTTAACAAAGGGAACCACGAGTCTGGTTGAATTTTCCAAAAACCCATATTTAGGCCCGACGAATTCTTTAATAAATTTTAAACATTATTCAAGCTTATATAACAAAGATATTCAAGAATCAAGACTTTTAAGAATGAAACAACGACATACTTTTCTTATTAAGTCCCGTTTTTCAGATAATTTGATACATGGATCGTACTTGGTTTTGAAAACCATTTGTTTTGAAAACTAAAGCCACGTGGCTCTGATACCAATTGTGGAAAACGTAGAGGGGGTGAATACGTTTTCGATTAAATCTTAAAACTTTTTGTGTCAAATGCCCGAACAAACTTGACGTAATATGAAAAGTATTGATTATAGTCTACGACTATATGTATAATGAAAAGCATAGATAAAGCAATTTGTCACAACACAATCATAAACATCTAGTCACAACATAAACATAATTAACAAGTAAAGAAATAACGATATTTAAAAGAGAAAGCAAACCGAACACTATGATTTATAGTGGTTCGGTCACGGAGCTCCTCTCTGCCCTACTCCACTCCCCGAGTACCTAACTCGAGAGTTACTTCACTAGATCAACAAACTCCCTTTTCAGCGGAGAAAACCTTACACAACGTCGCTTATACTTTATTCGGTACAAAGCTAACTATCGAGTCCTATATCAAGGTAGAGCCAACCCATCGTCCTTTACCCTTTATCCGGTACAAAGCTAAATACCGAGTTCTTACACACCGGGTAGAACCAACCCAAACCCGTTATGTTTTATGGCCCAACATAACAAACCTTGTGTTTTATGGCACCAACACATAAACCATCTAATCTGATTAATAATACAAGATAATGATGTTATTATTATGATGATCCAAGACAATGTGTCTAATGGATATGAATGCCTAATCTAAAAGAACTTCCATTGATGAGAAACCTTCAAATGGATGTAGATGATGAGATTTCCAATCTTGTAGATCTTCATATGTATGTGCTTTGAGGTGGATGGAAATGGCAATATCTCTAAGGCTTGCTTTGGTGGATCATCATAGAAGTATGCTTACAACAAAATGAATGTTAAAAGCATTATAATCATATGAAGATGAGGATGTTTAAAGGGGAATTCCTACAGATCTAAATGAGAGAAAAGTACAGAGAAAGTGTGTGAAAAAGGGTTAGAAAGTGGTGAGATTTAGTCTACTATTTATAGGCAAAATTTTTACTGTAGCCCGGTTCCCTCGAAGCATCGTCGGTTCCCTTTCAGAAAAAAAAAAATATAT